>JXOV01019828.1:0-14721 GCA_001014945.1 Clogmia albipunctata | reverse complement strand
GTTGAGGTCCGTCGTGAATGTCGTGGGAATAGTTTTTTTAGTTGTTCGACAGTTAAGGCCGGTGATATTATTTTTTGTAAATGTATCCAAACAAATATAAATCACAGAATATTCCTAGTGAAAACGAGAAATGAATTTTGTAAGAAAAATAGTTACGGTCAGATCAGGGCTCGAATCTGAGCCCACCGAGTTGAATTCTGTGATGATTTTTAACCAAATGTGTCACCGGCTTCTATTCTTTAAGTGATTAGGATTTACGTTAATAAATAGTTAATTATTTTAGTCTAACTTTTTATTAAAAAAAGGTTGCCTAATTCGGTTTTAACAATAAATTATCAATTTAGTTTAAAAAACATACAATAATTAATAAAATTGAAATCGATCAAAGCGTTTTTATTTTATGGCCAAAACATAAATCAACAAAATCAAAACAAAAATACCGTAATTCTTTATTTATATTTCTACGTTATTCTTCTAAAATATCTAACTTCATTAAATTCCCTATCAAACGGCAAACATTTAATGCGTCACAAAGCATTTTATACAGACTCTAGGCAAGGTCAAATATTTTCAGGAGTTACTGTATTATGATAAATAAATAATCATTTAATCATAAATCCTGACATTCTGACTTTGAGAAAAGTTTAGTTCTCATTTTTATAATTTCTCTTTCAATCTTAGCATTTAAATTATTATAAAATAAATTATTAAATTTATTATACGATTTAACATAGATAGTTGCATGCAACTAAATTACAAAAGAATTTCCTTTAGCAATGGAGATACCTGGTAATGTATTCCCCTGTGTGAACTTCATACAGATTAGATCATTTTATTATCTACAATATCCAATTGATATTTATAACTGTTTACAATTTAAAATAAATACTTGCAAAACTGCTTTAAGTTTGCACACCTAATAAAATATGTAGTTGTTATTTGATAAGAGTAATAATTAGTGCGTCATCTGGTTCAAGTGATTTCGAAAAAAGCAAGTGTGATTTTAAACGTAACTCGGACTGTAATTAAGTAAATCTTTCTTCTTAATAAAATTGTTTTCTTTAAACAATTAAATTGTAACAGTTTGGGCCATATACTTTTAAATTTGCTTGTTAATTAACCATTTCCTCCTAAAAGTAGACTATTTACAGCTTGATTCGGTTTAATGTCTACATTTTTGTGGATATTGTGTTTTTTTTATTTAACAATGAAACCACTTTCTGGCCAACTAACATTATCTCCTATGAAACTATTATACTGATTTTAAACCCAATTATTTACTAATACTTTCTAATGTCTAAAATTTAAATACAAAATAGCTTTTTGACATCGATAGATATTTACATTTTACAAAAAAAACTATTTACATCTATGGTGAAAACTAGCAAACACTATTTAAAATTATTATTTAAAATTTATTTAAGGATAGTAAAATGCCTCGGACCACATTGTTTTATTCGACCGCTCTGTGGCCAAGATCACCATTACAAAGATTTGCGAGAACAAGTGCAAGTGACAACTGTCTTTTGTTTACTTTTATTCACACCAATGTTGTTCGCACTTCTAGACAATTCGAATAAGATCCACATAACTACCGCGAAACGATATTCATAAGATGGACCTGGCGTTTTAAACCATTAAATATCGTTTCAATCTTAAAGTGAATCTAACCAAGTCAACACCCAGACGCAAACGGAGAAAGTTCACAAATAATCAGATAATTGTTATCAATTCTAACTTTAATTGGGAATGGACAACTTACGGCAGATTCAGAGCAAGTGAAACAAATTTGGAAATGTCATTTTGAGGCTTTATTAAATACTACAAATCCGAGCTCATGTGATATAAACCTGGATGATACAGATTCTACTCAAAACGGAAACATAACATTAGAGGAAGTAAAAGATTCTTTAAAGAGAATAAAATATGGAATAACTTCAGGAGTAGATGGATTACCGGGTGAACTTCTAAAAAATAGTGAGTATTTAGCACAAAAGTTACAGAAAATTTGGTGTAAAATATAGACTGAATAGACTATACCCGAAGACTAAAAGAAAGCAATCATAAAGCCAATTCACATAGATGGATTGCAAAAATTATAGGGGAATCTCACTTCTGTGCACCGCTTACAAAGTTTTCTCCAAGAATCCGTGCCGAATTAGAAGACATTATCGGAGAATATCAGGGAGATTTTAGAAGCGGAAATATTCTATGAATATAAGGTACATAAGATTTTTGTAGATTTTAAAATAACCTACGATTCAATTGACCGAAATTGACGATGACGAATACACTGTCCAGAGTGCGAACACATTTTGGAATCATAGACGAATTTCCGACTTATACAGGAAAAAAGCATTGAGTTGGATTGGCGTCCATACTATTTAACATTGCATTAGAATATGCAATACGAAGACTTAAAATTAACAAAACACATTCGTTATTCGAACAGAATAACCAAATTTTAGCTTTTGCCGATGGGGAATGATTCAAACACAGTCATCGACATGGTACGAAACTGTCAACAATAGTGGACTACAGATTAACACAGAGGAGGCTAAATAATTGAAAATGAGAAAATCGGTTCCACTTTTAAATACCTCGACTAATGGAATTAGTGCCGTAGACCACTTTGTGTATTTAGGGAGTACCATCAATAGCAATGGAAACGAGGAGGACGAAATTGATAAACAGATTCTTGCACCAAATAGAATATTATTCTCTCTACAAAACATATAAAAACAAAGGATATCTCCAGACAAAATAAAATTTTTGAAACTCTTATAAGACCCGTCTTAGCATAAGGTAGCGAAAAATGAACTATATGGAAAGCCCCCGAAGAGCGCCTAAAACGAGTGGAAAGGTATTGGGCCGGTATTCGAAAATGAAAAATGGAGGATTCTACACAACGAAGAGGTTTATAACAGGGTGACGTCTTGCTGAAGTTTGTGGAATTAAATAAATTGCGATGGGCAGGACATGTAACCAGGATGGATGAAAACCGATTCCCAAAAATGGCAATAGAAGCACGACTGACAGAAAAGAGACCAGTATGCAGACACAGGAATTTGTACGAGACAACCATTAATGAAGCAGCTGGTCGACTTTTAAGATTACACAATTGGAAAGAGGTGGCCATCAATAAACAACTTTGGAGGGAGAGAATCATACTAGCAAACGGTCGGACCGACCCATAAGACTATACAGATACAAATTTATTTTATATGTGAATAAGGGGCTATAATCCACGGGCGGGTTCTGAGCCCACTAACTAATAACCAATGTTGAACATGTCAGGAGTCGTGTTTATTTTATCGACTGAAAGAGTGAAGAGAAACGGAAAAAAGACAGAAAAATATCTATTGTTTACATATACTAATTTTGATAATGTCGACATCTAAAGATGCAGAAAGAAACCAATTTTCGATTAATATTTTTGTTCTGGATTCAAAAATTGTTTATACTATTTTTTCTTTTCCCTAATCAGGGTTTTTTATTTTCAAAGTGAGATACTGGCGGCATACTACGACATTGTGACCTAATTTTTCGGAATAGAATAGAGTATTTAATAAAAACTAAACAGGGGAGATAAAGGGGGTGCGCGCAATTTAGTGAAACTGATTTCAATATTTGCAAATCTTTTAAAGCATAGAGTTCTAAGCTGTTAGGTGTATTATTGGGTTGTAAATGTGAAGTTTCTTCGATATCTGGTTGCAGATTTATTAAGGAATCGTGGGTGTGTTTAACGTCTTTTTTTGTGCTGTATTAAGTATTTGCGTGGTATGAGTCCCTTTAAAAGGTGATACATGAATTTGAATAAGGGTTCAAAAAATGACCATTATTAATTCAGCTTAAATATAATCATGATTTGGGAGCCATGTTAATTAATAAAACTCGAGGAGTTTTCTGACAAGTGATATTATTATTAGAAAATGTATCAAGGACTAATTCCTCTAAATCAATATGCTAATTAAAACCACCATACTCTTTTGACCCAACTGTCGCATTTGTGGTGAACAATGAAGTTATTGCTGGTGATGATTCTGGTTTCTGAACATACGACAGGACTTGTTGCAAAATACACTCAGGAAAGTCTTGTCAAGGCTAAAATTGTAGATTATCTTTTTATTTCGTTTATTAAATAGTTTGGATTGTGTTTTTATTAATTGTATTTATTTCCTCTCTTAGATAAGAAGCTGTTTAAAATAAATTTGAGGTCACAGAGATCGTTAGGAATTTTTATAATTTTTTATTAATTTTTTCATTTTGCCGCTTATATATATTGCCAATTAAATCTAGTAAGAATAAAAATGCATATTTGGAAATAAACATTTTAAAAGGAAATAAATGGTATAATAAAACAATAAAAACCATATACAAACTTTGGAATGAGTGGTTCTTAAAGATCTCGGTTTCAAAGGTAACCTTCATAAATTAATGAATATCAATAACTGTATAAGAGCATCCGAATTAATATCTTTTAAATATCAATCCAATTCTATAATAAAACCGAAATAGTTTAAACTAATTAAACAAATGAGTAAACGTGTGCGTTTTCAATGACCTTCCATTGAATATTAACTGAAATTTATATCAACTAAACCAAATCCCCATAAATTGGTATGACATTCAGGATGGAGGAATGTGTAGATTATCTGTAAAATCAGAATGACGAGGGAAGGTAAATTTGAATTCCAAAAAACCAGACCATTTATGCATCGAACGACGTCATCTTGGAACTGGATCTTCGAAAAAGAGATTCCAGTTTGAAGATCGGTATCTAAATCATAAAAAAACATGCGCAATGAATGAACTCGCATCATCGGCATTTGCCAAATGCGGATTTTGGACATTTCACATTCCAGAAACACACAAATCATTGAAAAGGCGTCTCGTTTAAATTTAAATATTTTCGGTTTTATTCATAAATAAGTAGGCAACAATGTACAATAATAGAGCGTGAACATTAAATAGGAATAGATTTATAGAGATAGATTTAAAAATGAGGATTTATACGGATTTCGTGGATGCTGTGGTTGTCGTTGAGACGGCTTCACCTTGAGATTCTGATTTGGTACTTTCTTTCGCAGCCTCCACAGCCGGAGGTAGAGATTGTTGTTCTGATGATCCTTTCGCTGGTGGCTCCAGTTCTTTCACATTTCTAAAATTAGCCAGAAAAACAGTTCATTAATAAAATAGAATGGTATTGCAAAAAAGACCATCAAATTAGTCTTAATATTTATACAATTCAAATGATGATACTTTCAAAACAGTCTATTAACGTGGGAAAAATAGCCATCAATATATATAAATCTTTAAATCTGCTTTTATATGCTAATTAAATAGAACATCAAGTTTTTATTATCATATTGTGGTAATTTGTGAAGGACAACTTTTTCTGTAGAATTAAATTGATCAATAATCATTCATTTTATTAGTAATATATTAATAAAATGATAATTTTCACAAATTATATAAGAAAATTAGTTCCAATTAGTTAATAGTTATTTGTGCTCCAAGGGAGTAAAGTCAATTGTTTTTTAACGAGTGTGAAACATTCGATCCGAAGGCGTTTTTCATCGTTTCCGAGTAACAATGGCGACCAAATTTTGACTTTGAGACAAATTTGTTGGATAGTTTATGACATTTTTTCACTAGTGAAATACAAATTCAAAATTTTCACTGAATGCGATAAAGTGAGACATTACGAAACTCAAATGGATATCGAAAAGCGTATGTTTCGATAAGGAAGTGGAAAAAATTATTTTCAATTTGTGAAAAATGTACTCCATTAAAACAATTCCATAATAAAATAACTTCTAGTCAATAAGGATGTCAATAAAAATGGGAAATATGCTACAATTTAAGTAATTAATTAGAGTAAATAAATGTTCAAAGAAAAACTTTGATTTTCCCATTCCAGTCTTAAAATTTTGATGTTTTGCAATTCCATATTTGTTTTTAATTAAAAATTGTCCAAACGTTCTATTGTGTAAAAGGAGTACTTTTTTAATAGTGTGCTTTTTTCACTGAACTTAAATTAAGAATTATGTAAAAATAGTATATTTCGATACAAGTGTTGAAATAGAGGTTATTACAGCACGAATTTACCATGTGTTTTGACCAGCGCAGCGAGTAAAAATAGGTAAATGAGTGCTGTTATAACCTATTTCACATGTGTATTGAACACTTTTTTGTGTAATTCTGATCAATACCAGTTAATCGATAATTAAAAATAAAAACCGTTCGCAGCGGTTTTTCAAATTGTGGAAAAAGTAAGACACAATGTGTGCAAGCAAGACACAATGTGTTTATTAGAGTGAGATGGGAATACTCACAACAAAATGGTTTGACAACAATATGTAATTTTATTAAATTGGTTACAATTTGCGTGCAAATTTTGAATTATTTCAGCACAGTGCAGAAAAGTAAACCGATACAGAACCAATTTACGTGAAGAAAAGACTACTTTTCGATACGGAATTGAACAAATATAATTTCATCTTTTAATATTTATAATTTTGATCAAATTTTTGAAAAAGTTTGATAACTCTTCTTTAAAAAAGTCTTTAATAAGTTGTCTTTAATAAAGAATTGTTCTTACTCTTGAACTGGTTTTGAGCTGACATCTGTGCTTTCGACCTTCTCTGATTCCGCAACAGCTCTAACGTCATAATTCAGAATACTCCTAGCAACCTTTCGGTCAATCTCATCTGGAGTTGTGATATCGACGCGAAGGGATCCTTCTTGTTGGATGTCTCTACCACTTAGAGGTTTGTGATTTGGGAAACCGTATTCTAGAAGGATTTCGGGTCGTTTGTCATTGAAGAAGGTTTGACCGAAGGGATCGCTGGCCTGTTTGTCCTGATCCTTATACGGATTGTAGTTGCCTTGATCTTTGTAGTTGTACTTATCCTTGAAGTCGTTGTTTGGATGCCCACCATCCTGTTTGTAGTCATACTTGTCCTTGTAGGAGTCTAATGGGTACTGATCTTTGTCCTTATGGTTGTACTTGTCTTTGTAGGGATCGTAAGGATACTGATCCTTGAAGGGAGTGTAAGGGTACTTGTCTTTGAAAGGTGTGTATCCATGCTGGTCCTTAAATGGGGTATATCCGTGTTGGTCCTTGAAGGGAGTGTATCCGTGCTGATCTTTGAACGGAGTATAGCCATAGTTGTCTTTGAAGGGTTTGTAGCCATTGTCATCCCTAAATTTGTCATATTATTTTAGTTTTATGAATTGAATGACTTAATTTTAAGAAGTATTAGTGGGGTTAGACTTCTTAAAAGAAAATATAACTGTTTAATGGTGTTCTTGTTAGTTAAAACTTGGAATGTGGAAGCGAGGACTATGTACAACATGAGGATTTCTATTTACAAGGTGGATTTTGGTTAGTAGTTTCGACTAATGGTTTGGTTATTAATTTTCGTTTAATTTACATTATTTACAACTATTTACAAGACATTCCACTTCTACTAAAGGATACTACCAACCGATAAAATCTACTTAAAATGTCTTACCAATTCTGGGATTAATAAAATCTATACTCAGATACGTTTGCACACGTATTGAAAGGCGCCATTACGGTTACAAGTATTAACCCTTTATTCGACTTGGACATTACACAAATAATTAAGGATTTTTTTTATGTATTAAGCTCATTATTATTATATTATATTATTATTTAAGTAATACAAATAACATTAATTAATTTATTATTATTATATACTCAATCAACTAGTTAACACCACACACTAAATACGTTCTTACTTAAGTTAAACGAATATTACAAATACATTTTTGCTTTAATTAAAAACGACTTTAAATAATACAAATAATAATAAATCGAGATTTAATTATGAGATGCTGCTAGAATTTGTTTTTTTTGCTTTGTTTTGAATTTTGTTTGTTTGTTGGGATTGGCGTGGTCGTGTGGAGATGGAGGGTGGTGGTGGTGGTTCGTTCGCTTACTTTCTTATCAGAATCAGTTCGGGAGCACTTGTGCTATTCGTTATACTATCCGAGCCCTGCAGCTGATCGACGTACGGTCCCGACTCATTGGCAGCCAACACCTGGCTGAACTGATCAAAGTGCCTCTGGTCGTCCATTCTAACACAGCTGTAAGATTAGCGTTATTCCCCAAAGAGAGAGAGGGAGGAAAGAGAGATATTTTATATACAAATTATATACATATTTACAGAAATTTACAATTTAAAAATGTTAAAAAAGAGGCATGAGTCTTTTGCGTACAAAATAGCGCCATCTAACGGTATTTTTGGACTAAGGGTCAATTATAAAAAGGTTCAAATTTCTAAACTGTATTTGTTGGCTCAAACTAATTTGTACGCATAGACATATCCCTCATAATTATTAATAAGCATAGTTTATGACCAATTCGATTAAATGAAATTTAGAAAAACACTTAGCTTGTAATTGTCTTATAATATTACAAGTAGGTAGTTGTGTTATATATGGTAGTGTTAGTATTTATCAATTAATACTATATATTTCTTATACATATTTATTAGAAGAATATTTACTTTTAAGATTGTGCTAATAAATTTAAATATTGATAATTATTCAGAATATTAAGATAATTATTTGACATTTGACTTTAATTAGCAAGAATTTTTGCAGCGTTTAGGACTATTTAAATTCCAAATTCGAAATGCAACAAAGAACAAAGAAATTATCACTTTTTAAAACACGAACAAAGAAATTGCGTCGAATACCAATGACGTACTTGAGTTTAATTGTTTCAACATGGTAGAATGAAGAATTATTTTCTAATTGGAAGAAATTGAAAGACTTAATTAAATGTGCTAATATCTTCTTTGTTTAATAAATAAATTAAATATCTTTTTTTTAGATCATTTGAAGAAAAAAATTGAATTTGAATCAAACGAAGAAAAAAATTGAAAAATAATCATTTAACAGAAAAACAAAAGAGACTTTAAACGCTATTTGTCAAATTTAATTAAAATTAGGCGCCAACATTTAGCAAAAGCGTGTAAATTAATTATTCCGTATTATTGAAACAGTCATACAAATATTTAGTTGTCATATCTATTTATAAAAAGGTAAAATAACACAACTATTTTGTTTGCCAACATCCAAAGTTGACCCAAATATTTAAATTTATTCAAATTTAGCTAATTTTCAGAATATTAGACAATCTTTATTAATTTTTCATAAGATTTTAATAAATTTCATAATATTTACTAATATTTTATAATATGTAGTAGTTTTTAGAACTTTAACTGTATATTTTTAGTTGTTGAATTGATTTATTAGTATTGGTATGTCGTCTTAAAAATAAGGTAATAAAGTGGTTGTTTATCTTAATAAATAATATATACAAAATTGATTTTTAATTGAGATATTTCATAGAGTTATATAAGTATTATTTTCGCATATGTACAAAATATAATACAATATATACAATTCACAGAAGAAGAATAACAGAGAAGCGTGTTGTTTAGAAAGAGAGTGGAAAGGAAATTAGAGAATTGAAGAGTGAGGTAGGTTAGGGTTAAGCGTTTTGTTGGTTACAAAATCGGAAACACAATAACCGATTTTTTGTGCGTTTCGCATTGAAACGCTGATGATGGGTCATTAAAGTGTGTTTTTTATTCGCGCGATATTATTATTTCATCTTTGGAGAAATGTCACGTTTTGAATGGCGGTATTTTAATTGGCCAAAGAATGAAAGTGGTGGGCGAAATTTGCAAATTTAAGACAGTAATTTAATTCTGTAATGGCACTTTTGTCCTTGCGCCCGAAGATGAGGTTTGTGGGTGATGTTTTTCCAGTCCAATTAACCGCCTATTTATGGGCCCAATTTAATTAAAGTTTCAACTTTTGCTCTTTGCAACAAACACACAAATGATCAATTGTCTCTGTGGTGAAAGTTCGAAAACAGATTTGGATCCTTTCCAGAGGCCAATTTGTTGTGAATTGGAATTGGTTAACTATTACGTAGTAAACTATTGCATAGTTTATATTCAATATAAAGAAGAAACAAATGAGACAAATCTCTTGCAATTAATCAGTGTAATTATTGAGATATCATCTGATTATTAAAATCAATGTCAATTATTGTCTTGTTGTTGCTAAGAATGCAGTTCTTAAGGTGTGGTCTTCGGAGAATCGCGATCTACGCGCGTTCAGACAAGGAACTGATCTCAACAAAAGCGACCTCCAGAAATCTGGGTGCCCATCTTCGAGGCTGAATAACATTCCAGAAGTCTCAATTGTTCAAGTTACGAGAGTTTATTAAAAACACGACCAACAAAAAAGACCATTTAAAAACAGTTTCAGAAAACAGAAAGTGAGACTAGATAGAGATTGCGAGACAAGGTATTGACAGGTTGGAAATTAGTATCGATCGACGTAATTACACAATCCTCCACCGCATTTGGAGAGAGAGAGATGATTAGAAATTCATGGCGCCAAATTGTGGCCTTTAACACCGCCAATGAGTTTGTTTTTGCATTCAAAATTATTTAAAAAGACAATAAAAAAAACACAGAAAAATTTCATCATTAGGTTAGTCACGTACCTGTAAGCTCCGATAGGATTAGACTCGGCATAGGCTGGCTCAAAGTGTTTGTAGGGGTTTGGAATGTGGGTATATGGTCCATAGCCACCGTTGTATGGAATGTGAATGTGGATATATTTGCCCAATTCCCTCATGTCGTCGACGTGTACGTAGCGCCATCTCTTGGGATCTTCCTGGTATCTCCCTAAATCGACAAGATCTTGTTAATACACGTCCTATAGTCATACTTTGATTAGATTAGAGAGTTAAATCGGTTTAATAAAGGTTAAATAAATAACATAGTAAAAGGAATTCAGTTTTTAGAACAAACCCCCCAACACAAATTATTTACAACAAATTAACAACAAACAAAACAAAAAAAGAAATACAGAGACAAAAACAGAACACATTTTTACGAAAATCAGATGAAGAGGGTGTCAATGAGTCAGTGATCGAAGGCGATTTGCCCGGAGGCCATAAAATGGCCACGATCCTCAGTGATCGCGATCATTAATCCATTCAGTTTTGCACATAAATCGATATGACCTGTCGCCTTTCTTTTGATAACGCGCGATTGATCGTGGTGGCAGAGAATCGAACCCAATTCAATGTGTGTTTCATCAATCCATTATTATACATTTGATTAGGTGTCGTCGTTGAATGTTTTATGTCATTCCTTTTGTTTATTGCCAAAAAAACAAAAACTACACGACGACTGCGATTCGACAATAATTTGCTGGCTGATAAAAAGTCAAGGAAAACTCGAGCCATGACGATGTGTGATGCGATGGTATGTGGCAAAAAGCTGGGCAGGCAGTCCAAAATTCAGCAAAATTGCATTCATACTCTGCGCTTTCCATATCGATCGCTCTCTGGTCATCTCTTCGCTCGCTCGATCACCAGATCGTTTTGCGCGAAACAAATTACTATGCAGAAATGCCCAAATGGATGGACAAAAGTGAAGGTCAGTTACTTAGCTTAAGCCGAATCCATATTTAATCCAGTGAGGAATTTCCGAAAATATTTCCAAAATTTTAAGGGAGGATTTTATAAAATATGAAAAGTTGTCAAGAAAATCCAAAAAGTTGCAGCCTTTTTTATCTCAATTTAAAACCGAAAAAATGGTAGTTGTATGCAAATTCATAAGATCATAATGGATGTGATATTTATGATAATTGATAAAGTATATTTAAAAATATGCATCACATAAAATATATATCTAATTTCTGCGATTTGCAAACATTTGCATAATAGATTGGTGAAGCTACAAAAAAAGGCTTTTCCAAACTCTATAATAATTCTTATGTTTCATAAAAAAAACTCTCTTAGTAACCGACTAATTAATAGAGGATTTATGATATAAACACCTAATAAAAGTTAATTATCTGTTAAACAAAAACTGAATTAATCTTCAATAAAAATATTTCGCAAATTATTGCAATTTATATGTTTATAAGTAGACTGGACGTTAAGTAAGATATTTTGTTCTAAAAAATTAAATGATGTTTTGAGATACTATCTATTTATGTAGATAAAAAATTCTATTTATTTATCAGATTTTGAAAAATAAAAAAATCCTTTTTATAAAATTTTCATAAAAAAAACTCTAAAGATCATCTGAACAGAGCAAAAAGGAAATTTTCGAATCGATATAAAAAATTAATTATAAAGATCACTGAAAGTAATAAATGGGATTTTCCGATCCTCTATTGAAAAGATAGACAATTCGAAAGCACATGTCTAATTGAGTCATCGTCCACGAATGCACTAGACTGAAGATCCGTTGACATTTCGAGGTATTTAATTAGCATATAGAATGGAATTGGAGTGTCTAAATATGGGGACAGCAGAAGAATTCGCCAATCAATAGGATGTTGATCGAGGGGGATAGCAAAAAAAGAACATAATCTGACGTCTTCCCAATTCATAAAGAACTAGAAGGCGGAATCAGATGGACAGACCATAGAACATTAAGGAGAAGAACGACAAAAAGAGGAATATTTACTCAAATGTTAGTTGCACAGTCAGTTCTTAATGAAGCTAATCGAAGTAGAACTCGTGGGTTCTACCAGAAATTTTGTGGAAATAATCAGAAAGGTGAAGCCAATTATTTAGAGACTGAACAAATACTAAATTAAGAGAAAATTTGAGATAAAATTAAGATACAATTTTAGGAAAAACCAAGATTGAAATAGAGACTACGTTAGAATTTAAAAAAAAAACAAATTAGACAAGAAGACATAACAAACGCAAAATTAGAGTAAAACGTGCTCAGAATTAAGATAAAATTAATTATCATGTAATTAAGAACAAGACAAACAAAACCAGTACCAAATTTAGAGCAATATTAAGATAAAAACCAAAAAAGTTACGTTGAAACTGAATCGTCTTGAACCAAATTATTTATATTTACCCTCCTTAGACCGGAGATATTTCCCATTTAAATTATATTGGCTACCATATGTTCCGGACACATCCTGGACGTAGAAACCGGCGCCGCTTCCGTCTCTCCTGTATTTACCATTGTTGGTACCCGCTCCTGACTGATTGGGAACGTATTTTCCCGAATTTCGAGTGTATTTGCCAGAATTGTCTGGAGTGTACTTTCCATTATTTCCGTTGGGACGATAAAGTCCCGGATTGTTGGGGTTCCTCTGGGGTCGTCGATACTTTCCGTCGTTCACGCCGTCGACAAGGCTGAGGACGCACCCAAGCTTTGGAGATCGAAACCACAGTGGAGCATTGATTAATCACAAATTGGCAATTTCATCTTTTTGCTTATTTTTTCTTCTTTTTTAATTAAATGCAACTACACACAATGTATGCAATTTAATGGCATTTTTGTGATAATACCAAGTTGTTTAAAGTACTATTTTAATAATTATTAGATAATTAAATACTCACCAGTGCAATTGCGACTAGAACTTTCGCGTTCATTTTTGTTTTGTTTAACTGGTGATTGTTGAAGATTTCAAGAATCCTTTTCTTAATTCTTTCCTTTAAAAGGATCACTTTTTCTAGCACTATTTCTCAATTTTCCACTTTTCACCACCGTAATCCAATGGAACTGTTTCTCGGTTCTTTAATCTAATCGTTGAAAGATACCAAATTTTTGCACACTGCAGCACAGAGACACACACGGCCGAAAAGCACGCGACCACTTCTGCGTATGACTTTCCTTTTCGATGGCTGGAGATTGAATGTTGGCTACCTGGCTCGCTTTTCTGTTTTTATTGGATCGCGCATCTCGGATCGCGGCCCAGCCACCACAGATGAAGTGGTGTAGGTGTGGAGTCTGACGTCCGTCCGTGGCAATCTTCTGCAGCACTCCACTTCACAAAACAATGTCTCCTTTGCAAACACACACACACACAGTCTCTTTCTCTTTCTGCCAATGATTCGCTTCTTATTGCTAAAAATGAGAGAATATTTTTGGATTCGATTTCTGGAAATTATTTTATTGTTTCAAAGATAAGACTATATTTATTTTCATTAAATTGGAGTTCCTCAATTTAGTCCATAATAAATTAGTGTAAGTAATTCGGGTAAATTAAAATTGAGGTGTAAGTTGTTGAGCTTTTTGTCAATGTTATTTAAATTATATTTATTTTAATAGCGTTCATTTGTTATTATTGTACTTAGATTGTATAAAATTAATAATAAGTTTAATATTTTTCATTCAAGGATCTTATTAAAGCGCTCTCTATGTAATAAGCTCCATTAATAATTTATTGAAATATTTAAGAAAATGTGTTTTAACGATTTTTAATATTTATTTAAACAATGTGTAGGAAAAATGAACCATAATTAAACTCGAGTAGAGTTCTAGAAAACAAATGAAATGAGTTGATGATACGAGTGTTTAATTATGTGTTTTTCCAACTAGTTTTTTACAAGATTTTATACAATTCGCAAATTTATTGGCTATTTTTCCGCGAAATAAGTATGTAAATAATAAGAAGACAACCCAGTACTAAATTAAGGTCTAAGCACATACAATTAAGGGAAAGCGAATAGAGCTTTTGGTCTCAATTTTTCAAAATATCACGACAACCTTGCACTATGCACTGTATCCCTGATATCAACATTTANGAACTTTACTTTTTGTCATTTAATGTGAAAAAATTTAAATTGATTAATAAGTAATAGTCTACTTTATTGTAGAGATATGAAAAACGTCA
>JXOV01019826.1:0-12664 GCA_001014945.1 Clogmia albipunctata | reverse complement strand
AAAATTTTGAGTTCAAATAAAGTAATGATGGGTATAGAAAACTGAGCTCATTATGCATTGTGGTTAAAATATGGGCACAATAGGATAACAAATAAAGTCATAGTTACGAGAAGTATTTTCTGATATAGCGGATTTTAGGCTATTACGCGATGCAGCTAACAAACGGCTCGATGTATTTAAGCTAAACCAAACTATTTTAATGACTACTAAATTATCTTAAACTATTATAATTTAAAAAAAATTCTAAATCAGACAGAGTTTTTATTTAATCGAGTATGAAAGCGGGCGTTTCGGCAGTATTTTGAAGAATGAAAAAAAAGCAATATCGTTCGATGATTCGATTCTTGATTTTCCAAAATCAAAGATCTCTTAGATGCTGTTTAGGGGTATCCTACTCATTCGATGGCCATTGAACATTGATCCATCATGTTTTATTGGGATTCCACGTCGAGTTTGAATACGCCATGGCCAAGCACCTTTTAACGACTCCCATGGAAGAAAAAGTAAAAATACGCACGAACTGGTATTAGTAAGCCTTAGATTCAAAGTGCTCCAGATAGCTGAGATAATATACATCTAAAAATACTACACAGAATCTAATCATGAATTTTTTTCAACTGGCACGTAGTGAGACAAATTTAATGTAATGTTGGATGCAGTTTAAACTACCAAAATGCATACACTGTCGAAAAGTGAACATAAGACAAATGTATTCTTAAACAGAGAAATACTTAAAAAAACATCTTAAAAAATGGATACATTTTTGGGATTTAGCAAGAAATGATGAAACACAGTTACCTAAATTAAGCTAAAAGAATAACAGGGTTCTATTAATCCAAAATTTTGGACTTCTGTATTTCAGAATGAAATGACTTCATTTGAGAAAGAAAAAAATGCACTTTAGACATGGGTGCTCTGGCTCACACTTCTTCCATTTAATGGTAAAATTAGATGATTTGATCTACAAAATGCTGATTCATCTTCTTCAGTCTCTAGACATGAACAAATTCAAATACTTTCAGAATTTTAACTTGAGAAAACCAACCGCTGTGCTTAATTGTGTGTCAAAAAAAGCAAAATGTGTACCGAAAAAAGGCCTATTTTATGTTCAGGAAATTATTTTTTTAAATTAGTAAACAAAATCGCTAAATCAAGCAAGTTGAGCTAAAAGGAGATTTTATTAAATAAAAAACCTTTTTCTAAAAATTTAGGATTTCTATTGTAGGTGTTTTTTATGAGACAGCCATCATATGCATTAAAAAAATTGAAATTTTGTTCTATTTACATAGAAAAAACTTATTTTTACAATACTCGTATTAATAATTTACCCAAGTGGTATTTAAAATCACGTCGCGGACCGAACTGATAACTCGGCGCTCCGGATTTGTATTTTGCCCATGACAGAACTAGATGATTAGTTTCTCTTGATGAAGACAATTTTTAATACACACTTAAGGTTTTCAACTATTTCACAATCGAAGTCAAAGGAATAAATAACATAATTCAAAATTATGATAAAGTGAAGAAAAACAAATTAACAATTAAATAAATCAAAGGTATAGAATTAAAATCAACTGTTTACCATTTATGTCAAATACGATTACTAACTCTTCTTTATCGCGGATTACTTCAAATGATAATGTGTCAATTTATTGTAATTTTTTTAAATGGATGGTTTAAATAAATAAGAATATTAGATTATGCATACTAATTAATATACAACATACAAGTAAGGAGAGAGGGTGTTTTCAAACAAAAGGCAAATGCTTTTTAAAAAAGTAACTTCGAACTGTATAGATTAAGGAAAAAAATAACTTGAATCAAGTTGACAAGTTCAAATTTAACGGCGCAAGATTATTTGAATTACTCGATGGAGATCAGGGTATTATAATTTGTAAATTGGTTATTGGGCAAAGATTCCGCTCGGGGATTATAGCTCTTCTTCACATATAAAATAAATGAATAGGATAATAGTGCTGCGCCACCTAGAAGCACAACATGGTAATTTCATACAAAAGCTGACTGTGTTTACCATCTCTGACTGTCTGCCTTACCTTCTTTTCGTTATAAATAAATAAATAAAATAATGGCAGTTATCAGATCCTACAGTGAACCTGAATTCCACAAAAATTCCAATAATTCCAAAAATTATTTTACTTTACTATGTCTTTCGAGACGGTTTACAACTAAATGTAACGATTCATGGAAACGTGTCATTAGGTGTATGGTAAACAGTCGTACGCCTCTTCATATAATTCGCCCTAGCTCTCTCTGCCTAACACTATTTCGGACCATAACTAACTTATTGCTAACAAAATAATAATTTCTTTAAATGATCTGAGAAATATTTGGATGGGAACGGATAACGGTTTTATTAAACCATTCAGCACCGCACACAAGGGCAGTTTAGGCCTAGTCACATTACGGGATAGGTTTGGTACTACTAATATGAGCTGTTAGTATGAATCATTGTTTTCTAAAATACTTTTTACAGTTATAAAAATCAGATGAAACTAAAAAATAAAAATCAAAAGTGAAACCGTGGCTCATTTAGGTTAGAGACAATGACTTTTGCCCTATGTCACCCTATTTTTAAAAGTAAATGGTGTTTTATTTATACTCCCTTCTTTGTCAATACAAATTATTAAATTTGGAAACAAAAGCTGGTAAAAAGGAAACGAACAATAACACATTCTTTACCTTTGTCATTTTTGAACCTGACCTTTTTAGAAGACATTTTTTAAAGAAACTTCTAAATTAAATAAAAACATAAAATAGAATTCTTTATGGGATTTTAACTCACGAAAAATAATAGATCAAACCAATATATAATTATTTTTAATTTAATAAATAATTTTTTCTATAGAAATTGAAAATAATTGAAAATATTGAAAAATATTGAAAAATTCAATTACTTATTAACCTTTAGGGATTGTTTCAAATTTGCTATTTATAAATATATTTGATTATAATATTTGTTTTCCAATTCAATGGAAAAAGCAAATAAATTCTATAAATTAATAAAAACAGAATAATTGTTCCAGGAAGTAACTTGAATCTCTTGGTAGATATTGATTTAGATCCTGAGAAGAAGCTGTTTTGATTCAATAATGTTGTAAATAATGTTGGAAATAAATTAATTATGCATACATTAAGTAATTTGTGTGAATTTAAAATAAGAAAATGTTAAACGAACACGGCATTTTGTAATAAAAATTTTGCGCCGAAAAATAGCTTGTCCAAAACGAATCCGTGACTTCCGGCCGTTAAGCACTTCCTCTTGAGTAACTAACCTTGAAAATTAATAGTTAGTTACTCTTCCAAATTAGACATTTCATCGAAATAAATTCAAAAAGATAGAGAAAGACAAACAATAAAAAAAATTATGGAATGTGGGGAAAAAGTTGAAAACAAGACAGTAAAATGCCTAGTCAAAATCAAATTAAGGGACAGAGATAAAAAAGTGTCTAAACAGCGGAAGGCTGATGAAATATATTCATTGCCTTCGAGGAGGCACAAGTTCCTGGCGACGACGTCACCGCCAAAACACCTGTTCAAGGGGAGGGAAAGCTACACACAAGTGGGCTTTACGTTCGACATGATTAATGGCCAATTTCGGGTTTTGCGCTCGAATCCCAAGAAATGGCACGTCATCCGAGGTAATGGATGGACCTGGTTCGTGTGGTTGTGGAATGTCTGTTCCATGTCGTGATAGACTCGTTTCACCGCAGACAATTCTACGACAGAATTAAAACCCATAAACAAAAGGTTAAATAGATGCTTTCGGTAAAAGGCATTTCAAAGGTTAGTTCCTAACAAAGAGGCTGTTTCAAATAGGAAGGACAGCCGATTGCATGAATTGCACTTCTTATAGTAAAAACCAATTAAAATAATATCATTTCTTATCTTATAATATTCACTTAATTACAATAATTTTGATATGATATATTTGATTTGATTTAAATTATCAAAATAACGTTTCTTTTCAAGGTTAAAAAAATAAATATTCTCTGTCTTACCTAACTATAGAATATTGTGGATGCTGTCAACTTAGAGTTGATGATCATTTCGTATCCTTGATCCAAAGAACGTATTTACATAAAAATATAAAACTACAATCGTCCTCCTAGTCGCCACCTCGAGGTTGTTGGTTCAAATCCCGGGCGAGATTTTTCAGCGCGAAAAAAGTTGTCCATTTTGTGGGTAGGATTGACTGGTTCCGGAAACCGGTCTAGGTGATATTAATTGACAAAAAATGAAAACAAATAATCACTGAAATGTCGAAAAATCCGTTGGTTGAGGTTGAGACCCCCCATGTTCCTTACAGGAATTGAATGGGAAATTTATTTTTTTATCAGGCAATCGCAATTTTACCATTTCTTATATCCAAACATAAAAATTTAACAAAACGTTGAAATATGAGCTAATAGTTATTTGTGCGACAAGGGTGTAAAACGAGTCGTTTTTTAATGAGGGAATGGAAGTGAAATAGGAGCCGTTAGAGTTTTTTTTAATGTTTCATTATTAAAAGCGTTCATTTTCATTATTATAAACACAAAACCAATGAAAAACATCATATAAGTCTCAAAATCCGGAATAGGCAACTTGTCCAGAAAATTCTTTACCTGAATTAAGCGAATATTAAACCAATAATTCGCAGAATTTGTTTTGTAATTGATGGAGAAAAGTCTCTTTTCATGCTTCGGGACCCGTGAATGGGATTCCTTTGACAACGCAGATATCAATCAATTATCTTAACAAAGTTGTCCTGGAGCCCTCAAAATAGAACCTCTCTCATCCCTATAGAAATTCAATTAATTGCCAATCATCCCCAGCTGAGATTTATTCGCTTTCATGGGGCGGGCGCAAACTTTTGCCATCAATCAAATTCGGAAACTTGGTTAGATTTGACTTTGCGAATCGAATGGAGCCCACAATCAAAGGAAGAATTCGTGAAGAACTGCGCCAAGTGGAAATCAGCGGAAAATCTACACCTGGAATTCCGCTCTCTTTACCGCTTTGTGTTCTCTCCGCATCTCTTTTCATTTCACAGGGTGGTCATTGAAAATGGAAATCATCTTTGATAGAAATTTGGATTTAATTAAAAGATTTTTAAAAGACCGACATTGATCAGATTTTAATAAAATTGTTGTTGATAAATTAATAACTTATTTTAAAATAAATAGGCTTTTTTATATTTATTTGGAACTAGGTTTTCCCCAATTTATTCTAAGATTTTACTTTGAGTTTGAATTGAGTAATGGACATAATTTTGTTATTTCCAGGCATTTAAATGGCCCAGGTTTAACTAGGAGATAGCCGAAGAGCCCTTCGGGAAAATTATTTGAGATGTCTCGAAACGAATACTATTTACTATCTATTTTTTTATCATATATAGTAATACAAACTAGTATCTAATTAATTTAAAACTTAAGAAAACTTTAGGAAATTTTTTAAAACTAATTACTCGTAATAAAATCATTTCGATAAAATTAAATTTTACAAGACTCCAAATCATAAAGATTGATTTGAGGAAATTAGAAATAATATAAGATTTTAATTTGTTTAATCTTAAATAAACCCGATTTAATGGTACACTACTTAAGAACGAAGCAAATTACATTGATTGAGTTGGTATTACAAATAAAGATATTTTGGCAAATACGGAAACAACGAAATGGAGGAAGTATAAGCTTCTAGCCAACGCGCTGAAATATATGTACCAGGGACACTCTATCGAAATCATTCCTGTTGTGCTGACCTGGGACGAATTGGTTGCCGATTATTTTAAGAAATCCATGAAGAAATTGGAGGTTAAAAATAGACTGCTAGGATATATACAGTCAGTAGTTCTTAAACGAACCTGTGATAGTATTCTATTTGACTGTCGACGAGAGGAAGATGAGATGTGGATGGACGAAGAATTGTCAGATATAATGGATCGAATGGAAACAAATCCACACGGAACCAAAACAGAGTGAGTGGAAGAAGAACAGGATTGAATTCATGAAAATGTAAATTTCATTAAATAAATATGTATGACAGTCGATTTGTCGTTTTAAATCCGAAAATTTGACTGATTAAAATTCATTTTGGTATTTGATATTATCAACGGTAGTCTTTTCTTACTTATAGTCATTTTTCAAGTCAGTTCTTATCATCAGACAGAAAAGTATTTTTAATTTTAAAAGAGCATAAGCTTTCATTGAACTGTACAACAATCTCCATTATTATGTTATTTGCAAAATTTGGGGAAATTAAAAGTTGTGATTGTAACAATGTTAATCAAAATATTTCTCAAGTAAACATATCCATAATAAAATTGTATATAACATTTGTCAAGTCTGTAACAGTAATATACATTAAATAATAATAAATACCATACAATGGAACACTTATACCGCTTATTAAATTAATGAGGGTAAATAATCATTAAATTAATTTTTATACCCAACGCGACGGTCCTCCACGTGCATCATATTTAAACTTTAACTTTTATTGGGAGTTCAAAATTAAAAACTTTTGAGCTTATTTCCATTCATTTTTAACCAGGGAATATTTTCTTATGTAATTTCCTTTTTATTTGGAGGGAGAATAAAAAATTGTGACGTCAAACTTTTAAACTAATTATTTTCGATTGACATTTAAGGTTAGAAATTTGCAATTCTTACAAAATTTTCCATCCAATTATTGTTAAAAAGTTATTTCAAACAAATGTTGCTCATTCAAAGGACATATAAAATGAACCTTTTGTAGAAAAACATCCCAATCAAGGTTACTTTCAAATCAAACAAACATAGGTCCAGTGAGTAAACAACATTTCATGTAGAAATATTATCGAGATTCGGAAACACGATATATCCAAATATTTTGTGTTTAATATTTTCCTTGCGTGTATCTAATTTTAGTAGAGATTCTGTTAATTTTTGTTGTTTAACATTTTTACACAGATCCTTTTTTCAAGATAATAATGTATTTAATAGCCTTGAGAAGTATTAGAATATGATTAGGATAAAAACATAATAAATTTAGAACCGCTCACTAAGGCAGTTCAAGTCTAAACATTTTAAAGAGGAGGACATTTGAACAGTTACAACGAATTATAAGAATTTTTGAGCTACAGAAAATAATAGTGCTAAACTCTGTCGAAAAACAAAGTAAAGAAATAATAATATTAAAATTATATTTGTACACGAAACCAATACTAATGCAAATAAATGGATTTAAATTAAAATTTTGGTAAAGCTCAAATTTTAAGAAGATTTACTACAAATTCTGATAACTGCCATTATTTTATTGATGACACATCGTCCGGATCCTATGTGCACAGTATTTTAAAGAAAAAATTTCCATTATAAATTTAATTCACTTGTCAAAGTGAGTCAATAAATTCAAAACGAATAGCCAGACACAGTAAAACAGTGAGCTTTTGGATGAATTTAGCATGCTTTGCTTCTAGCTGGCGCAACACAAATGTCATAATCATGGGAAGGTGTTTTCTCCCTCTATCGGTATTCTTTGAATTGAATTGGAACTTAGAAGGTCATAATTTCAATAAACCAAAATTTCTTGGTTATAATAAATGACTTATTTCAACGTTGATATGTGTTGAAAGAGATAATAATATTGACGATCGCTACGCTATTGTTTTCTTAAACAAATGAATTTATTTGTTAAAATCATCAGCATTCTTTTTTATATAATTATAATCAACTTAAGTAAGTCAGTAAGAAGAAATATATGTTTTTTTATTAGAAGATTATAAAAAAAATTCGTAAAATCTATTAATAAATTCAAAAAATTGAATAAATAAAATAAAAATTTGTAATTTCACATTTAGCACCGCACACTAGGCAGTATAGGTCTAGATACAACAAAGAATTTGTTTTACAAAGACACATAATTAGAGTTTTCCAAATTACGATACTCTTACATTTAAATTTGTTGAAAAAATCGAATAAAATAATTTATTTTTAACTACTTTCAAATAACCTTTAAAATATGGAATATTTAAAAAGCCACAAAAAGAAACTTTTTCTTGCCACCCTTTCAAATTGGCATTGAATAGTAAAATTACGACGAATCTTTGGCAAATCCGAACAATTTTAACTTTGTTGGTGGAGGTTTTGCTTCAGTGAATTGTTGTGGATTAGGCAAAGTTTTCCTTTTGCGTTCAGCTCAGAGCTGGTTAATCCCAATTGAAGAGGAGGGGGATGATGCGTGTGCATGGTTGATGGACGATGGAATAGAGGAAGGCTCTCACTTACAATGGGAGCCAAATTCATTAGTCGGATCGGGATCAAACTTTCATCTTCGATAACCTTTTCTCTGCCCCAAAATGTATCGTATTATTCCCGTAAAAACCGTCCTTTGCCAAGGAGACAAAATATGCGACTATGGATGGCCTGTCGAGGGAGCTGGAGAGGGGTTGGGATTCCTCTGATGTCGGGCTGGGAATATAAATGAATTCCATTCATTTGCCGAGGGAGAACGACGATGGCCATTGTGAAATGAAAACATAAGAAAAGGGCGAGATTTCCAATTTATTGTTTGCTTTAAAGAACATAGAATGAGAGAGCGAAGAGGACGACACAGCATCGGTCCAGGAGCGTGACATCGTGTGACATTCGCATTAGCCAGCTGGAATTTTCCACCATCGCCCCGCTGTCGTGGAATTCAGTGCAGTTTGTGTCAACAGGACTCCTGCACACACCAAATTGGAATTTCAGGTCCAGCAGCTTTTCCCATAAACCAACTGTAACCCATTGTGACGTCCATCAGCCCACTGTTTTTTGCAATACACTCGACCCTGGAACGCGATTTCGCATTTCGGTGCTGCACTGAAACTAGCCGTGGGCGACAACACAATCTCGCCACCAGAACCCCACGACCCCTCCTAAATGCATTTTAATTAATGAAATTTGGTTTGCAAATCACTCGGACGTGTACCGAATATTGAATTCTAATTACCGGGAGCTATTTAGAGACGCTTTTGTGACTGCCCATGAAGCTGTTGATCGGAATTAATTTAGTTCCAATGTGGGAGACGGTAATGCCATACTATGTTACAAATTGGCATTAACGATGTAATTATTAGAGGAGAACTTTGTAAATATGTACCATTTTATGTTAAAATATATTGATATAATAATAGGTCTAAAGAACATTATCTTTAACGAGCTTGTGATTGGCAACACGCGTAAATAATCAAATAATTTAATTTGAACTTATTTTATTAACCCGCCTCGTAGCCGATAAGAGAACGCATCCGGCAATGTTTTTCGAAATCACTCTGTATGTTGCACTTCAATTAACCTAATATCAAAACTTTCGATCAAACGTTCGTTTTGAAATGGACTACAAAACAGTGTTTCACTCAGTTTTTTCGTTTTTTTATAAACAATTTGTTTCATTGACGACTTTACAACCAATTGTACAAAAAACATTCATTTGATGTTTGATTATTTTTTTATGGGTTTTTTAATAGATAAATTTCTCATCAGTGAAAATCAATATTATTAAAGAAAACAGCCATAAAATTTCAAATTACTCTATTTGCTCATTCCAATAAAGTTTACGACAAGAAAATTCAGAACAACCTCATTGGACATGACTTATATCATAAATGACACTATAATTTATTCTAAATTTAAGTTGGGATTTTAAACTGTTGTCTTTTTATCACATTTTATGTTAAAACATATCATCATCATCTTTAGCGTATGCTCGTCCACTCCTGAACGAAAGCCTGTCGTATGGATTTTCATATCTCTCTTCCATCTAATACCAAAGCATCGTCTCAGTTCGTCGTCCCATCCGCAGGTCTACCTCTTGATCTCACATCAGTTCTGGGCATCCAAATGTGTCCAGCCCATTCGAATTTTAGAGATTTAATTCTGGTTACAGCGTATTGTACATTTATTATTTTCCTGAGTCCGAAGTAAGGTATTCTGTCCTGCAATTGAACGCCAATCATTTTCCTTTCCACTTGTACAGAAATTGTCTGGAAAATTTTCTTTGAATGACCAAAATCCTTTCTGGAAATATAATGAATACTCATACGTCTTAATATAAAGATATAAACACGTATAAAACCTCCTATCTGTCATTACACTGAGTATTTCTTAATTAGTTGAACTATTGTCAAACAAGAATTCATTATAATTAGTTCTAGCTAGGAGTTTCATATCAAAATCAAAAATTCAAATTTAACAAAAAATGAGAATATCTCAATGTATAATATATTATTGCCTGAAATAAATTGATTATTTTTCATGCAAATAGTCCCAAATCCCAACCAAATCAGTGTGAATTATGAAACCAAATCATAATAAATATTTTAAAACCTCATTCGTGCTAAAACCAAAATGGTGTGAATAATAAATATTCACAAAACACGGAATATGGGATTAATGAGCATAAAATATTAAATCACAATTCCAGGTACTTTCATCTCAAGGTTTTTATTTCATTAAATCCTGCCCATTGTTTTTAAAGTTTATTAATTGTTACTAAAAAACCAATTCAATTTGTTAATTTACCGTTTATTTAAAAATAATTAATATCATTATATTACAAAAACCTTATCGAGAAAAGAATTTAATATATTTCCAGTGAAATGAATATTAATGACAAAAATATATAAATTGTCTCTTTTATTGTCTTTTCTTGGAAAACCCTTTGGTAAAATTAATACGAAACAAGGCTATTTCCAATGCCAGCAGAAAATTTCCGTTCTCAAAAGGCACCCTTAAATAACTAAATTAAGTTAAATAAACCTCTTAAAATTTAATTAAGTGATTTTTTGTTAAATGAAATTCTAAATATTGAGTATTTTATTGTTATTAACTGTTTATCAGGCTTTTTGCAATTCATTAAAATGTAATTCAAACGGAAATAAATTACTCGACTTTAATTTGGCACAAAATTAAATTCAGGAAAGGACATTTCCTGGGCAATAATTAATGACCGAAAATGGGCGAACAAACCATTGTTCAGCCAGGCAATTGTGATGATGATTTTTTGGACAGGACAAGGGTGTAATTTAATGAACTTAGTTTAATTATCTACACATTTGGTGCAAATTACGCCTCAATGGGAGGGAATGTTTGCGAAATTATTTCTCAAAATGAGTTTGGTGTGCCCAGGTGAAACATTAAAATGTACCAAAAGATGTAATAAATTTGGGTTTTAGATGGAAAACTTTTGGGTTAAAGGCTTTAATTTGAATCATTCATTATTCATTCTTCGTTTAGAGTTGAAAGTTTGGCAGTTTTAAATTTAGATTTAAAAAAAAGTTGCTCTTTAAAAGTCAACCCAAGTTAATTGGACGGTAAAATGTTTCAAGTTTTAAATTGGATTTTATTATTTAAATATTAAATTATTTTCATCCCAGTTTGAGCAATTTATTTAAACACTCAATGTTGAAGCTTTGAAATAAACATTTTTAATCGGATGAAATACTAATCAAAATGTTCAATCAAATGTTCTAAAATTAGCTACAGTTAAAACACAAGAGTTATTTTTCATTATTATTGAACATTTTAAAGAAGTATTGGATATTTATGCTTCAATATCTTAATACAAAACAAGTATTAAATGAAAAAATTAAATTTATTTTCAAATATGTTTTTATTCATTGAATAAAGATATTTATATGAAACTATTTGTAATAAATTGCATGCTGTAATAAAAATTGAGAATAATAAACGAAATTATTATTCACACGAATACGATATCACATTAAAATCATACAATTCCCGGAAATTCAAATTTAATTTGGCATTTATTAAGTTCCCATTTTCCATATAATTCATATTTTCAGTCTATTTATAAATTTGATATATTAGGCATCATTGTTGTATCACCAAGGATTTAAGGGTGCTAAAATACACTATCGCTATAAAGAGATTTGTAAGAGATGTGTGCATTTTTATTGTAAAAACCAGATTGTTTTCGTTACCGAATATTAAAATATTTATAAAAGTAGTTCGGGTAAACTTGGAAGAGATGCCATACTTTTTAGAAGAAGGGCTGTATATAGTAAAATAAAAGGTGTAGTAAAATGGAATGCTTTTAAATTTAAAGCCTAAATAATAAAACTTATTATCATATCAATACATTTTAGCTGGGACTGTAATTGAAAAAAATATCTAATAAAATGAGAGAGTTGGAAATTTGACAACTTTTCCGACATGATTTGCGGAGATGACCGTAGAGTCCTTTTACATGGATTATAATTTCTTTTAGTTTATTTTAGACCGAATTTCTTTTTCATGATTATTGCAATCTGAAAAGTACTTTTTATAAGACTCATAAAAAGGCTCTTTTTTACCAGTACAACATTTAATCAAATCAGTACTAAAATTTAGTTTTTTCGGTTTACTGGATCCATTGTTATTAATATATGTATTTCCTAAACAAAAGCGTAATGCAAGAACATCAACAAATAAAGAATAACGGTCCAATTTTTAGAACAAAATTGCAGACATGATAAAAACACTTACTAAGGCTTAATAACAAACCAACACTTTAAACTCAAAATTACTACCCCTTCTCTTTGTTTATGGAAATTATGATATGCGAAACTGTATAAGCACTAAATTTTTAAAGTAAAAATTCAGCAAGAAAATTGTTATTTTCGTTTAAAGACGCTTTAAGTTTC
>JXOV01019823.1:0-12831 GCA_001014945.1 Clogmia albipunctata | reverse complement strand
AGAACAGTTTTCATTAAATTTCATTTACCGATCAGATCAAGGTAATTCTTATATAATGTAAAATGAAAGCGAGGACAAAATCTCACAAATTCTATTTCTTAATAAAAATTTAAAATATTGGAACTGTATCAATTAATGCACAAAATAATAATAAAAATAATAATATAATACAATTGTCATTTATATAAATGCTTTTAACTCAAGAAATCTATGACCAAATTAACTTATAGAAAATGAGAAATATCGAATATTTAAGATTCGATACTTTAAAAAAAGTAATCAGTAATCATTGATATTTGAAAATGTCGATACTTGACATCACTAGTAAATAGTAAATTATTCTACATAACCATTAAGCGGAAAATTAAAAATCAAAGAAAATTCTCAAGTTCTAATTTAAATAAAAGTCGATTTTTTCGTGTTCCAAGTTTTACTATAACCGCAATAATAAAAATCACCAAAACACCGAGTTTTCCAAACGATTACAAATTTTTTATTGAAAAATGTTACGGCGAGCGATTCCTCGCGAAGTATTACTAACAATTTTTTAATCTAGAAGGCCAAAGATCTGTTGTCACAAAGCTGGTTACCATGCTCTGGAAGGGATGAATCTAGTGATTTGTCCAGCTTTCCAAAATGTTCTTTGGAAAGGTCATCCAGATCAATATTAAAGATTAAGTTGTTTACTTCCAAAATAGTTCTTAACTATTATTCACTAGCTACAATAACCAATAATTATGTATTAGTGTTTTTTAATACACATACATTTTTTGTAATATTTTTTTTATGAAAGACGTTCTTATAGCATAAGTGCTTTATAGAAATCTTAAAAGTATTTTCGTTATTATTGAAGTGTGATCTCCGTTAAGATTTTAATCAAATTTATATAGAAGTTATTTTCGTACTGTACTGATTGTTAAATTTAACGTTTATTGAAATACGCATTTCATCTCTCAACCTCAATCAACATAACATTTCAGTGACTAGTAGGTTTTTAGTATAAAATAAGTCAATTGATAGTACTTAGACCAGTTGTAATCGGTTATAATCCGTCCATTTTGTGTCTATTTTTGCGCCATTACCATACAATTTGCTAGGAATATTTATATTTACAATTGGAAACTTTTAGCGCCGGAAAAATATTCACCAGGATTCGAACCCTAGGCTATGAGAAGGCAGTCAAATGCGGTAACAATTTGACCATAGAGTGGATTAAATCAATATGGCGTCTATTAGTTTATTAATTTTTACAAAATATATTTGTAAATGAAGACTAAGATATGAATTTGGTTACTGGTATGTCCGGAATTTAGTGTTTCTTTTACTATAATAATTTTGTGAATGAGATTTGGACTTAATTATGACGGTATTTCCCACAATAATTTTTAAATCACTATTAGTAAATCCCCAAATGTAGGCAACAATACAAAACAAAACGAAATTGAATTCAAATAACTTTTCCAAGTTTACTTTTACTTATAACCGTAAAAAACTATTTAATATTCCATATTTTGCATATTTGCATGGGAATAATTTTTACGATAAAACGGAAATTGCTGTAAATCCGTGTTACATTAAGTTTCGTTTGATAGTGTTTTTATTGGAAGCGCAACATTTAAATGCAAAACATTTTCTGCTTTGTATAAAAACACTATTTGAATAATGAATGGATGCTTTTACTTTCCGCGAATCGTTCATTCAATAAAAATTAGATAATAAATAGTTTTTATTTTTATCATTCAACAAATTTACTTTTTGCTTCGTGATAATAACTAAGAAAGCCCTATTTACACAATAACAAAAGAAATTGTTATCAATAATTTAATAGTTATTTATGCTATTTTTATTATTATTTATTGTTTATAATCAAAGGATTATTACAAGGTTTTTTATGCTATAACTTGAACTATTATAAAGACAGCATTTATAAATAACAAAAGAAATTGTTATTAATAATTTAAAAGTTTTTTATGCTACAATGTTTTGTTCTTTCTTTATAAGTTCAAGTAAAACTTATTAAAAAAATTGTTAGAGTTCTATTTTTAGGTACTACTTAACCATTATAACGACCTTTGTTAGAAATTGTTCAATTTTTTCGTCAAAATAGCGCCGAAATTTTGACTTTGAAACAAATTTATTCGATGATTATGACTTTTTATCACCAGTGCAATAAAAATTCTAAATTTGCACTATTGCGGAAAAGTTAGGCATTATGAAACTGAAATCGATGTCGAAAAATTAACCATTCTATAAAATTTCAAAAAATCTATTATTACTTTAACTAATTTCTTTAAAATTTAAGTACAACTCAATTCTTTTAAAATGGACAAGTTTATTATAAAATCATCAAATATTTCATGGCATTTACAAAAATATCTTGATTTTGTAATTAATCAAGATATTTTTGTAAATGCCATGAAATATTTGACGGGAAGTAATGGAATTTTGTTGGAAATATATTTTACTTGAAACAAATACCATTACACAAATTAATGATTTTATATTAAAATAATGTAAAAACTTAAATTTAAAGAAGATTCACTACAAAATTTAATAACTGCCAATATTTTATTAAGGACACATCCGCCTCCTTTTTATCCTATATTAAGGATAAAATTTCGATTTAAAATTCAAATGACCTTTTAAGACTATATTTATGTAAATTGTCAATTCTGTGAATGAAGCAATTTAGTTACGTATACGTACATTGATTTTAACTATGAAATTTGTATAAAATTTCCAGTCACAAACATACTTAAAAAAGAATAGTCAAAAGATGGAATGGGCTAGGACTGATTTCTATGAAATTTTATCGCAATTATTTACAGCATAATATTTTAATAACTGAGGTATGTAATTTTTACGATTTTTATCTTTATATTATATCTTTTGGGAATAATGAAAATTGTTAATCTTTTAATAAAGACTAAACATAAAATTCTGAAGTAAATTTACATTTTTAGGATTAATCATTAAATTTTTTAATAATGTTGATCTTTTTGTCTAATAATTTGCATTTTTAAATTTCTGGGGTTAGGTATTAAGTTAAGTCTTAAAACATACTTTAATATAAAATGAAATTTAGCTGAAATTATAGAATTTATAAAATTTAAAAGCCCCTTGTATGTATATTTGTCTGTACAAATTTAAAAAACAACTGATTGCCTAAACTGTGAATATTTAGCATAATGAATAAAATTAGTATTTGTTTTGTTTGCTCAAGAACACAAACTGTTATAACAGTCTGACCATTGACCATCTAATGGTTGACTAATGTCTATTATAATTGAATCAAGTCAACATAAACTTTACTCTAATTAACATGAGCCATAGCTTTGTCAGATCAAATTGAGCAATTATGGTTTTGGCCCAATTCCGTAAATTATGCAATTGCGTTGGGCATTTAAATAAAAATGTGGATAATGATCACGTTAGATCGAATTGAAAAGTTTGGCTCTTTGTGAAGAGCATAGTTGGAGCACTTTATGACCAGTAGTGGGTCAGCCAGTGCAGAAGATCATGGTTACTTGAGTCCAAATTATATAAATTACAGTTAATAAGTGGATAAATTGCCTCATTTTCTGGTCGATAATCGCTGTTGAGAAGAGGTGAGAATTGATCCATAGAAAGCTAAGACTGAAAACTGCTCAGTTCAGGACTTGAACAACGTTGACCTTACCACAAAAGTTAGCAATTTAAATAAATGACGGTATTAATTTTTCATTGTTTTTATTTTTGGTTGGATTTCGTTGATACAATCAAAAAATTCATTTATAATTGTTTAAATTATCACAATGGGAGCAATATAGTCGTTCAGAGCTGTGCTATACGGAATATGTCTTTGCTATCCACCACTCTTATTCACACCACAAAATGTAGTCGTTTATTATGTTACTTGTATATAAAAAAAAATTAGAATAGCGCCAACGTTGGGCGCCATTAAACTTTGAGTCTTTCTTCTGGGCCATCTTAATACAGATACTGATGATGATAATGATGATCTATTATGGGTAGGGTCGAAGCTCCGGTATGATTTTCGAATAGTTTTGGTCTTTGTCTTTTCCATCTAATTTATACATTATTTAAAAATATACAGGTGTTATGCCAATTTTAAATAAATACAAACAATAGGGCAATTAATATCCGTGATGATGGTCATCTCCGCCATATTCAGCGATATCATGGCTGCCGCTGCTGAAGTCAGCGTGGCCTCCAAAGTCGTGGTGCTCTTCGTGGTGGTGTTTCACATGGACGGGGACATGGACTTTGACTGGGTAGGGGACGTGCTTCTCCTGGTAGACTGGCACATGCTTCTCCAAATGGACGGCGACGGGGCGCTCAACTGGCACCTTGACGGGGTATGGGACGTGCTTCTCTACTGGCACTGGGATGTGTTTCTCAACGGGGTAGGGAGCTGGGATTGGGACCTTGACGTGGTATGGGACTGGTTTGTCGATATGGACTGGAACTGGTCGGTCAACTGGGACATGTACTGGAACTGGGACATTCTTGATCACCTTGACTGGCACTGGCTTCTCAACATGGACTGGGTATGGTTTTGGGACATGGACTGGGATTGGGTTGTCGACAGGTACTTTGACTGGGTAGTGGACGACCTTCTCGACTGGGTAGGGCTGGGGAACGTGGACATGTACTTTGACTGGGACAGGCACCTTCTTCTCAACTGGGTAAGGAGCTGGGACTGGGACTTTGACTGGGTAGTGGATCTTCTTCTCAACTGGGTAGGGCTGGGGCACGTACACCTTGACTGGGACTGGACGATCGACTGGAACATGAACTGGGTAGTGGACTTTCTTCTCTACTGGGTAAGGAGCTGGGATATGGACGGGCACTTTCACGATTTCCTTGACTGGGTAGTGGACAACCTTCTCAACTGGGTAGGGTTTGGGAACATGGACCTTGACTGGGTAAGGGACATGCTTCTCAACTGGGTAAGGAATGTGCTTCTCCACTGGGTATGGAACGGGCACCTTCTTCACAACGGTGATGGTCTTCTCGTGGTGATGATGGTGGTCGTGACCCCAATCGAAACTGGCAGCTGCCTCATGATCACCGCCGAAATCTTGATAGCCTCCATAGCCGTAGCCCTCATGGCCATAGACTCCTCGCTTCTCCTGCTTCTTCTCAGCGTCGGCAGTCACTGCCTTCTCCTCCTTCTTGGCTTGCTCCGCGCCAAGTGTGCCCACAATGGCCAAACAGGCCACCAAAACTACCTGCAATTATCATTTGATTCATTATAATTCACTGTTTTATTCTTTAATCTCTCTAATTCTAATTTCTTTTAATTTAAGAAAATTTCAATTAAAGATCACAATTCACAAAAATATCCACAAATGTCCAGAATTTTGTCACAAATTAGGCAAATCACTATTTAATCCTCTTTTGGGGTGCGTCTTCAAAGGGTAATCCACAGAAGGTTTCACAGGAGTATTTTCATAATTTCACAGGCACTTCAAAAATCGAAATATAAAATTAAGGCTCACCATAAACTTCATATCGGATTTGAACTATAACGATAAAGTCCAGAAAGAAACTGGATAAATTTCAATATGTACTCCCGCCTTTTATACAAAAAATACATGTTTTAAATTCGTAGCCGTATTTTACTTTCCCCTCTTAGCTTTTGCATTCGATACATACGAATGTACTTGGCTTTGCTGTGGTGAATAGAGAGAAAAAATTGCTTCTTTTCCCGCTTTGGCAGACACAACACTACAACATCCAAGTAATTGATGTTATTGCACATAGAATGGGCAAAAGCTCCACTTGTTCACACATGTTCAAAGTGGGTGATTTAAAAATAATTTGCTACTACTTTTTAGTTGAAAAGCGAATCCAGTGTTTGCTAATTTAATCGGAATCTTTATCATCCACTTCAATGTAGTGGTGGTCTTATAAAAGACGTTAGACATAATAAAAGAGGTGAAATAGTGGGAGGGTAATTTGAACTGAATTAATTTTTGGCGGAAAATTGATTTAGAAAATTATTGTGGGTTGTCTCTAGAGAAAAATTGTATGTTTTCCTTTTAAAATGTTAATAAAAAAAATTCGAAAAAATGCAAATTGCCTACAATTGCAAAATAAAGGCATTTTAATTATGGTTTTACTATCGCTGGCTGGCCAGCGGTTTGGCCCATTGTGGGTATAAGGAAACGGAACCGACCAGAGCAGCTAACATTACCATGTCGTAATTAAAAACAATCAAGACGCCAAATTACAAATCGACAAACAGCCATTGATTCGCGCGCAATATTTTTGCAGTACACAATGGTCAAAGAAGTAGAAAATTGGCCATGGTCTCGTCATTGCCAACAGAGTAGAGTGATTGTATCGAGTCAGGTCAGTTTTGTGCAACAATTTGACCATAATTCAATCTTCGGCATAGGAAAAAACAAAGATTAATCAGATTCAGATCAGTCAGTTCATGGCAGATCGGATAAATTTCCAATAAAAAATGATGAAAAAAACATAAACACCATTTTGGCGACATTCGCATAAAAGCGAGCGAATAGATAAAAGTGTGAAATTTTACCACAGTGAAATCAGTCAACGGCATGCCGTTGAAGGACAACTTAAGTGTGATAAGATATTAAAATGAGGCTTTCTTCTAAGTAAAATTAAAACTGTTATAACCGATTGGAAAAACCGTTAGATATGTGTTCATGTTTTGCTTTTTCACCCATTTGAAAGGAATTTGACAATGTTTTCTTGTTAAATAATAGTCTAAGAAGTGATAAGTCAATCATGTGCTCATTCATAAATTAATTATCTCATAAAGAGAGACAGTCCCAAGATTTACGTAATTTCCGCAATTTAGATGGTCGATATTGATCACCTAAATGGCCAGTTGGATGGCAAAGAATTTAATGCGAGCCGATAAAATTAATTTCACTTTCCGCCAATGTGTCACATTACGGAATTATATAAATATAATACGGCATATCGCGGAGATAGTGAGTCATTAGATCTGAAGCCTTTGAGCCAAAGAAATAATGGTATAAAAAATGGAAAAAATTCACGATACCGTTTCTTCGATGATTTGCTGCGAAAATTCCAATCAAATGAAATTGTAATCAATGTTGGTGTTTAATTGGCGGACTTTATGGGGGACTCTGAAAGTGAGGAAATGATTTCTCATACATCAGGTGTAGCCGACCATATCAGACTGTATATTCCACTTCCATCTTCAAAGTCCAAACTCGGTGATCGATTTTGTGTCCAAAAATCCATCTCTTTCCATCCTCACCTTCACTGAATATTAATCGGATTGGCGTACACAAATATAATTATATTCAGAAAAGTGTAACAGGTGCATAATTTACCTCTTGAATACGTTTCCACTGAAATCATTCGCAATCCGCAACCTACCGAAACAAAATTCGCTTTAAAGAGACGCCGACACCACCCGCCCCATCATTTCGATTTTGTTTGTGGCCGATTGTCGAGCAGCACAGCGAACAACGCTCTTATTAAATTCCAACCGTTTTTATCTTTATTATTGCCCCATGAAAATAATTAATAACTTGTGCTTTTCATTTACCGGAAACCAAATTACTCGACTTACTCCACCCAGAGCTATATTATTTATTATAATAACTGCATGTAGTTAACTGGATTTGACACAGATTGAATATTGCAATGTAAAATCAATTTGTCTTATTCGAGAAAAGATAGACGATAGTTCAGTAGAATAATTTTTTTAAAACTCATATTCGTAATTTGTTAATTTTACCGCTTGCAAATATATTTGGTAATTCTTTTTACTATTAACAAGAGACTAACTAATATATAAACTAATAAAAGTGACACTTTTTATGACCGAGGCTAAAAGCCAAGTGATCGAAAATAAATATTTTAACAATCTGAACGAGTATTTAGTAGCTTATGGTAGCATTGTAATAAATATTTCGGGAGTTAAGTACATTATTCACACTACGCATAATTGATTATTTTCAGACCGAATAATTTGATATGGACTAATTTACAACCAAATTTAGATAAATCTCAAATTTTAAGAAGGTTCACTAGAAAATCTGATAATGGTCAATATTTTATTGATGTTACATCTTCAGCATCCTGTATGCACGTTATTTTAAGGACAAAATTTCAATTTAAAATACAAATCACTTTAAATAGTCATTTGCGAAATGGCATTTATTATTTTCAAATACTGTCGCCATATATGGCTGCCGTGTCGATTTAGAAAAAAAGTCACAAACACATTTAAAAAGAAGAACGGTTCGAGGTAAGGCTACAGCTCTTTGATCACTAATATTTGTATGAAATTGACAAGGGCACCCTTTCTGCGAGTTTACTCCTAATTTTAATAAATAATTATATAGAATATGAATTACCTTCAATTAAATTAAATTTTAAATGTTTTGAATACATGAAAAATATACAGAAACGATGGAGAAATACGGATTGGAGCAATTTTAAAAGGTAAAGAGCCGATCGGAGCACTAAATTGCAATGAAAAAAAATTCAAGTTGCAAATGCTCATCTTCCAAATTGCAGTGTAACAAAATCCAAATTGCAATGAAAAAAGGTGTAGTTTCATAGGAAATACTGGTTTTAAACTACTATAACTTTAAAAACTTTCAACCTATAAAAAGTGCCCGGCAAAAAATTAAGACTAAATTCAATTAATTTATTTTTACTGAAGTAATCAAAATTAAATCGTGTAATTGTTTTATTATTTAAGTAGCAATTAACAACAAAACACTTTTAATTGAAAGAAAAGCGAAAGTTAAATTTGGTCAATCAAAGAACAGTTAATCAATAATTTTGATTCATAAGTGAGAGTGACTGAATTATTTAAATAATTGTGGCAATAAAATGATTTGGTTTTGATTGATTTAATGTTTTAATTGTTATCAATTTATTTCATGATCAATATGCCACCAAATTGAGAATTTAAAGTACATTTATTGGAAATTAATCTCCTTCTTGAGATATTTCTGTTGTATATAAAAGAAATAAGAAATACTTAAAATCCTTCATCGTTTAGATAAGCATGAATGGCATTATATTTCATCTATCTTTTTGATGGGGTCTTTAAATGACGACGTTAAATAAAACATTAATTTTGCCACATGAATAAAATTAATTTCAAATTCATATTGAGAAATCTATTGCCTTTTGTTGAGATTCATTTATATATTTTAAAATTTCACACCTTGAAACTCAAATGAACCATATTACAAGCAATATGTTTATGCTTTATAATATGCAGAAAATTATGATAAAACAAACATAAACAATGGAATTGAACATTTTCATAATAACAGTATTTAATGACCCACCTTTTACTTCACTATCAAAGTTTTCGAAATCAAAAGTACACATAAACGAAACCATGAATGTGGAATTTGTAAAATGATACTTAAGAGATTTAATGAATTTCTGGAAGATATTTCTCACATAAAATGTATACGATTTCGTAATAAAACATCCAAGAAACATGAACTAACAATTTATTGTGATTTTTTTTTTCAAATCCTTAAAAAAAAAGATACAAAAAAGTGTTCGTAAACTTATATGAAAGAGTCTTTAATAGACAATAATTTTTGCACTTTCGTATCAAAACTTTAGTTTTTCGACTGTGACTTGAGTTTCTTAATGCTTCACTTTATCGCATTTGTGAAAATTTAGAATTTTGATCTCACTAGTGCAAAAAAGTAATAACTCTACGAATAAATTTGTTTCAAAGTCAAAATTTCTGCGTCATTTTTAATTCAAGCCGTTATTACTGTCAAATAACCATTCAAAAAAATATGAAATTAGTTTTACTTGGATTTTAAAAGAAGGTACAAAAAAATATATCCTGGTCGGGTGTAATATCCATTTTTAAATCCGGAAATGATGAAAAGTTCGCCTAACAGCTCGTATTTTATACTCGTTTCCTAGTTAATGAACGGGTTATTTTACACCCTTGAAGCACAAATATCTTTTGGTCGATCTATAAAATAAAAATGAATTTAACGCAAGTTCACAATTGTTTTTCAAAAGCAAAAGTACTAATTACTTCTTAACCACAGATTGATTTCATTTAATTATTTTAAACATATACGGGTTTAAGTAATAAAGTTTTTTTCTTTCATTTTTTAAACCCACTAAATATTCAATTTATTAAAGTTCGAATAGCCTTATAAAAAGAGCCCTGGTTTATATTTTATGAACTTTTTTTTGTTTAGGATTTTTTGTATCATTCAATACTAAAAGTTGATGCTTTAATAATTTTTTTAAAAATTTTTATAATATATTTCATTAAATACATAATAATTTTAAAAAAAACTGTTTACCAAATACTTTTTTTTTTAATATTATTCATATTATTGTGCGTAAATCATTGGTTTTACGTGTAATTTTGCATGATCATTCGAATTCTTCACCGTCAAATCGTACACACTAGTGAATCTGATTACAGTAACTAGTTCGTGCTCTGTATTGTTGTTGTCTGTTTGTGATAGAGGTAGCAGTGACGGTGAGTGCGAACAACAGTGGTAAAATGAGCGAGTAATAAGAAATCGGGCATTTCTCCCCATTCATAACAGTTACTCGCGTTATTATTCAATCTCGTTATAAAAATGCAACCAAACAAAATAAAATAAATACGTTCATGAATTAAAGACTTTTCTAGCCAAGTCAAGTCTAACCACACAGACATCAGCCAAACAGACACAGACAGTAGTCATTTTCACTTTCTTTGGTCTTGGACTAAATAATTTCCTTGGTGGAACGAACGAATGGAATGATCATTTGTATTGGACAGAGGAGATAGGTAAACAAACCGATCTCGATTACGAGAAAAGGCGTTCGGGTGGCGGGCGTTTAATGGACGTGGGGAAACAGACCAGACCACTATTTCATGGATTAGTTTTCAAAACACACACACTCTGTTGGTGAGGGGATTGTGAAGCCAATTTCATCTGTCCTTTTCATAAGCTAGGGTTACTATTTCAAAATGGAAATTTTTTCTATAAAAATTATATATTTGTACTAATTCTCATTAATAACAATCTGCAAGTAATATTTACTAAAAAAGAAACTCTTTGCCTGAACCTGAACTATTGAAAAATTATAATCGTCAATTGTAATTGTTTGTTCATGAGTTTAGCCGGAAGCGCAGATAGATCTAAAGGGACCATCCGCTAGTATGTGTGATCAATACCTTTCAATACCAAATTACTTTTTGGTTAAATCAAAGGGATAGCTATTAGGTAATTGAGAAATTCTAGGATTCTAGAAGATATACAAGTAGTTATATAAAACTTATATAAATTATACGATTAGGAATATAATTCTAATACAATATAAACCCGCCTCGAAGCCAATGTGGTAACGCATTCGCCTCCTTAGAGGCCATGGCTTCGATCTTTTGTGGGTAGGATTGACTGGGTCCTTTTCAATTGCTCTAGGTGCTATTAATTGACTAATAATACACCGAAAACAAAGAGTCATGAAAAGTTTAAGCCAGGTGGTTGAGGTTTAGACTCCCCATGTTCCATACAGGAAAAAACAATATAATCATTTTATGGATACTGTGAAATACTCAAAAATACGGGTTTTTCATTTGGCAAGCCTAATCCAAATTGAACGAGAGAGGCAATTCACGTCGCGAAACGAGCGAACGATCACTAGTCGTGAAAAGTGCACATTATGCAATGTATGCAATGCATGGAAATCAGTTTCTAATTTTTATCGCAATAATAAAACGGCACACAGCAGAGCAAAGACGTCTACGGCTAAGACATAACACATAATCAACAACACAAATTAAGTGCACATTGAGATCGCGATTTTGATGAGCGAATCACTGCCAATTTTAAACTATTGTTTTCCGTGTAAATGCCGTATTTCACACGACCATTATTGCAGTTTCATAGTATTTTACGAAAGGAGATCAATAGTGATTTATTGACTGCAAATCATTGCGAAAAATTACCTAAGACATTCAAATCAAAAAGATGATAGCCGACATAAATTAGCAACGATTATCAACTTTAATTAGATGTTATCATTACCATTGCTAAATGGTAATTATGCCTTCATTAGGCCATTGTTAATTTAATTGAGAATGTCACCCAATGTTAGCTTTCATTGCATTTTATGTGTGTTATATTTAGCAATGTTAATTGCTAAGTTGTTAGTTATTCTGCAATTATTATGGAAAGAAACAATATATGGAGTGTAAATAATTATTTAGTTAAAATAATGTAATAATAGTTATTTATAGTCTAGGTGGATAAGATAAGGCGTTATTAAACAATAGGGCTCTTTAGAAAATGTTCTTATTTTATTTATCTTGCTTGCATATAGAAAATATGACCATACTCTTACGTTATATTTAAATTGAAATAGTTCCATATATTGTGAAAACTTTTATATAGTTATACCATACACAACAAAACTGACGTCCATATAAATTTGTTGGATTTCTTTATTATTTAAAAAAGAATTCTTTAAAGAACTTGTTCTAAAAAATGTCTTGGATAGAGCAAATATAAGTATCGTGATATTAATTATATGCAACAAAGTTCATAAAATTATTAATCAAAATTACTGAGGTATTCAATTGAAACACAGATTTATAATTGTTATAGTGTCTATGACGTGGATCTAATGGATAAATAGATTATTTATATGAAACAATGGAAGAAGTATAATAAATAAGTATTATGAACTTGCAAATAAAAAATTATCAAAAATAAAACTAACATTAGCTGAATTATAATCCAAATCCCTACCTTACTAACTATCAATAATATAATATGATGCCCATGCCTTATACTGTGTTTGACTTTTACT
>JXOV01019822.1:383-14649 GCA_001014945.1 Clogmia albipunctata | reverse complement strand
GTATGTAGGTACTCGCTGCAGGGTTAAAGAGATGNTTAAAGAGATGTCCGATATGTGCATTTCTTTTAAAACGTTATATTTAGATTTAAATAATCAGTTTTGTTGTGAAATCATCCACAAATAGTGTTAGACCATACCCAACAAAACTGACGTCCATTTAAATTTGTTGGATTTCGTTCACGGAGATCACACTTCAATAATAACAACTTTGACAGAACAATTTTTAGTTTTATAATATTGATTTTATGTAACTAAAATGCATAAAATATATTATTATAGCAATATCAATAAGGGTTCATACTTTATAAAATGTTTAATAGGAATTTATATTAAATAAGAATTTACAATTTTGATTTGAAAATAATACAAGAAATTTTTAAAATACCATTTTCTCAAATTTTTAATCAGTTGTGTAATAAAAATGATAAATAAACTGCACCACCTAGACGGGCGCCCGGGTCATTGCCTGGGTCCCATACACTACACTTATACGGGGTCCGGGCAATTCACATGAAATTGTCTCTAAGCGGTTTACGGTTATTAAGCTTATGTTATTAACGGGTGCCCGAGTTAAATTTATATAAACCACCCGGGCCCCAAACAGATACAAAATATGGGGTGGCGCAGCTTTAATTATTGTGATTAGTTTCCAAACCTAAAAAAACAGATTTCATTCTTTGAATAATTATTTGCGGTTATTTTTGCAAAATATAAATAAAGTTTTTTAAATTTTACAACTAGTCGTTTGTATTTTATTAAAACAAATATAGTTGTGGTTTACCTGTTTTACGGGAAGGTATTTCCCACTTAAATTGTAGTTATAGTTTTTCAAATTTGGTAAAAATTGAAAATCTAATAACGGCATTATTTCTAACACATCAAAAAATAGTTGGAAAAAGAAGGGAAAGTCTTGTATTTATTTTATATGGTCCGATTATCGACTACGACAATTTGCATGAAATTTACACAAGCCGGAAGACGGGACAACAAGTCTCAAATGTTTCATATAATAGAATGAAATGAATAAGTTTGTTTTTTTGAAATGGTAAAATTGTAGATTATAAAATATAAAAAAAATCGTGTAAAGTTTGTAAGTAATGGCAAGACAACCAAAAAATTGTTTCCATAACGTTTTTAGCAAACTGAATAACAACTTGAATTTAACAATTTTTTCTTATAATTTCTTGAGAAATTAATTTCTTTGAATTTATTTTTCGAAAAATAATATCTTTAAAATAATCTAATGAAACCTTAATTTATATTTAGTTATTATTTTTTTTAAAATAATTTGGACTACCCAATATAATTATGAGTTTTTTTATAAACTAATTTTAATAAAAATATTAATCAATTCACTTTTAAAACAAAGGTCTGCCTTTTCGAAATCGATTGATAATTCAATATAAATAAATTTAAATTATTGTATTTAAAATTAAAAAACAAAACTAAATACATTTTGGTAGGGTTATTGATTCCGAAACATCAATCTTTGTATTTAGGACCGTTTAAGAGTTACCTCAAATTGCTTCTGCCTTGGCATTCGGTGACTAAGAGTCGAATCCGATCGGTAATTGTAGAAAAATGTTTGATTTTTTGGGCAAGATATTGAACGATCGGTTATTGAAGGGGCAGCGGATAGTTAATGCCTTAACAGTGGCAGTTAATTAGATCGACCATTAACAATAATAACAACAAAAGCGACCAGAAAAAGCCGAATTATTAATAATAATCCGACGTTTTTTCTCTCCCTCTCGATCTTGATGCTTGATGATCATCAACGCCATGATCGTCTCTTCTTGTCCTTCTACTTCTCTCCTCTACATGATGATCATCTGAAGCATTTATTAACTTACGGCAGCCATCACATTACTCCTGTAATCAATCAAAATTTCATTTTCGAGGCGATCGTATTGTGTCATCCGTTGATCTTCGGCGATCGCGCGTTCAATCTGCGAGGATCGCCGAGCATTCGATCAAAGTGGCACTAATCCAAACAAATTCACAATGCAGAGACAGCAGAGCCTGAAACGATGGACAACAAAGGAAGAGCCACAAAGTCTCGTTTTCCAAATGTGGGATCGATCGTCATGATCGTCGCGGGGGATTCCAACCGAACAAAGGAGGCCAAATTGTTGAAAAGTAGCTTCTACTTCTTTTGTGTGTGAAAAGGAATTATTAATTCGGCCGTCGATCGGAATGCCATTGATCGACGGACCGCTGATTTATTGATCGCATGAATAATGAAATGTCTAATTGAAGTGTAATTCGGATCAAAACAGAGCCCACGGATCGAACGATCGGTCGATCGATGAGAACCAGTCTGTTTATTCGGATTATTAACACTTGAGCCCAATGAATGGCACTCAAATGAACCATAATTTGATCTGAAATGCCGAAAGTTTCGCTCCAAAGCTGAAGGTCACCGCGCGTTTTGTAATTTAACGCATTTTGTGGCTTATGGCGCTCGTTGTTGTATGTGCAAAAAATTAAACAATGGAAGAGAAACTTGTTCTGAAATGATCGAATGCGGTTTATATTTAATTTTTAAAAGGATATGAAAAGGCTGTGGTTTCATTTGGAAATAAAAAATTGCACGATCAATTACCTTTTATTAAAAATCTTCTAAGATATGCTATATTTCATCAAGATTTTCCATACAAATTATGAGGTTATTGAATACTAATTAATTTATAGAAATAGGGTTTTATCTATTTCACTTGTAAGTGTTTAATATTAGAATAAAAACAGACCTCTGATAAATTGAAGAAATATTTAGACAAATGTACGAGTATTCTATTGATTGAAATACCTCTCGTATGGTTTTGTATGTAGAGCTCAAATTTAAGTTAATATTAATTTAAATATTTGCTGTAAATATAAGCTCTATCTGAATTCAATAATTATTTAAAATTTATTTCAAACCAAACGAGTATTTGTTCAATTTAATGTTCATTTTAAACTATGAGGGATAATTATTTTTTCAACAATTTATTTCAGCCAAATAAAAGTGAAATTAAAATCCATAATTTTATTTGTAGTAAAAGTGTGTAAAACTAGTCGTTTTTTGACGAGAAAATGAAATGGGTGTGAAATACGATCCGTCAGGCGAGTTTTTCATCGTTTCTGAGTTAAAAGCGGGTTTTATACCCGAACAGGACTATTTTGTGTAATTCTGAAAAAAAAGTACCAATAATAATATATAATTAAAAATAAAAACCGTTCGCAACGATTTTTTTCAAATTGTGGACACAATGTGTACAAATAAGACAATGTGTTTATTAGAGTGAGATGAGAATACTCACAACGAAATGGTTTTGACAAGAATATGTATTTTCAATAAATTGGTGAAAATTTGCGTGCAAATTTTGAATTATTTGAGCACTCCGTGCAAAAAAGTAAACCGTTACAGAACCAATTTGCATGAAGATAATTCAACTTTTCGATAGGGAATTGCACAGATGACATTGTAAGGATTTTTTTCTAGTATAGCATATCGGGCAATCAGCCACCTGAAATGTTTTTTTCAATTTTAACAAAATTCGTCGACAGTGATAAGATCATTTTCACGTATCTAGATTAATAGCTAGAATTGTTACATATTGAGCTCGGAAAAGCCAAGAAAAGCTTCTCATTCTTTGAAGTTTCTGTTTGAAATCGATTTGATTGAAACTTGTTTATTTGAAAATAGGTCAAGTCGTTACGAATAATTTATTGTGATACTGGGTTAATTTAATTTTAAGGCAAAAATTTAAATTATATTTTAAAACAGATTTTTAAAAAATATTTCTTTTAAAAATAACAATAATTTACTTATTTCTTTTCAATAATTGTCTCTTTTTTTATGCCATGCATTGCAAAATAAAGACACTTGGTATTTTTATGAACCGAAGTATTAACTGAATAATTTTATCCCTATCAAAAGTTGCCTAATTCAAACAATGCAGAATAGAAAAATGTATATTTTTAGAAAGTCAGTAGTTTAATAAAAAAAAACCTGAAAAAAGTACTATTTTATATTTTCTTTTCTTAAGCGAAGAGTATCATATTCCAAAATATAATAAATAGTCTTGGGTATAAATAAAATATCTGTTTTAAATTATAATTATTTTTAAAACCCACCATCTTTTATTTCAAGAAATGGTCTTTTTAGAGTTTCAAATTAAATAATGCAAATCAAATCAGTGATTTTCAATTTTGCTGACGAAAGCTGTGAAACTTTTAGTTATTTTTTTCCTATCGAGATATGACTTTGAATAAGAACCAGTTCAATTAGGGGCCATTAAGACAGAGGGTACTTTGAGATTTTAGTGGGTGATAAATTTGTGGTAAAATGGTGTTCATTCGTCACAGTTTTTTCTTCAGTTGTAATTTTTCTGCTCATTTGAAAATGGAATCACGAACGGAGAGGAGTGAATTGTTTGGAAGTGTTTTAAGGCATTGTCTGCTCTTTTGTTGTTACTGGCGATGATGATGGTCGAGCAAGACTCAAGTCTGGAGTGAGATGCTATCGCCTTCATTTTGCGTTAAGCGTCCAGCTGCGTGCGACTATTGTACATGATTAATTCCCCATATTTTGATCTAATTAGCCGAGATATCGAGATAAGGCGATGGTGATGAGGATCCGAGGCAGGAAGTGCTCACTTGGGAGCAGCAAGTGGAGCCGAAACACAGCAATGGCATTCAACCCCATTTTCAATAGAATCATCACGAAATGTTTAAGACTACTTTAAGCGATGATTGTTAACCCTCTTCGGTAAATTCTTTTTTAATTCTTCTGTTACTTATTTCAATAACATACCACACAATGCAGCAAAAATCTTATCATTATATTTTTATTATTTTATTTCCCAATTTAATTTTAATCAAGGAAGACTTAGCTTTCTAAGTAATAGGCCGATATTTAAACCTTAAGATATATTTTAACAAATAAGCATAACTTATGTCTGTTGAATTTTTAACAGTAGTGCTAAACCGTTTCGAAAAACAACGTAAAGAAATAATAATATTAAAATTATATTTGTACACGACACCAATACTAATGCAAATAAATAGATTTAAATTAAAATTTTGGTAAAACTCAAATTTTAAGAAAGTTCACTATAATATCTGATAACTGCCATTATTTTATTCATGACACATCTTTCATATCCTGTTTAAAACGTGTTTTAAAAAAATCCTTTTTAAATTTAATTCACTAAGTTCAAAAATATTCCACTAGATGGCGAACGTGTCAATTGGGTAATTTCCAGACACAATACATTTAAAGCTGACGCAGTTTAAAACATAGTTAAAACAAAGCAAACTGTCTTTTTTTAATGAATTTAGTTTGCTGTGCTTCTAGCTGGTGCACGTTTAGTGTTGTATTTGAATGTCAACAATATAGAAAAATAGAAGTAGTTGGCTTTTAAACCTTAACTATTATATATTTTATTTATCGTAAAATATTTTTAATTTTGATATATTTAACTATGAAATTGCAAAAGCTTTTGTATTAACTTATACGGTACAGTCTTTTATTAGTCATATAATTTTAAATGATTTATTGTCGTTATTTTAAAAAAACTACTATTTTGGTTTTATTATTTTTGAGCCTTTTTTGTTATTTATGTAAATTAAAATTTTTCGAAAAAAGGGTACTATACAGTCAAATATCGTAATTCGAACCTACGAGGGACCTTTATTCCAATTATTGCTGCTGCTCAGTAACTTTTTTAAGAGAAAAGGTGTTTGAAATGCTGCAACAACAAATTGTAACTTCGAATTGACGAGTGTTTTACACTGATAAGTTCGAATTACTGCGTGGTTTCTCTCGTTCAGTTTACCGAAATTGTATGGATTTGGTTCGAAATATTAAGAGATTTTGTGGGGACCTCAGTAGAGGTTCGAATAATTGATGATTTGAATTAAAGAAAGTTGACAGTATTTCTATTAAATTATTGTTTATGAATAAAATACATATTTTTGACACAAATAAATCTTATAATCAATTATTTTTTAGAAATATGGGCTCCATGTGTTTTTCATTGAGTATATACTTTCCCATGTATTATTAGTCAGTGAATTGCGCCTAGACCGGTTGCAAACGGATTAAGCCAATACGTCTTTTTATTTCTATTTCATTGTATACGTATCATTACCATTTTCCAATAGAATGTATTTTTAAGAATTTGCTTTAATTATTTGCGGCAATGTTTTTTGTATACTTATTGCACGAAGGGAAGAAGATCAGCCTTTCAAACCCTAGCCCTATTTTTAAAAGTATTTATAACTGGAAATTTCATAGTTCAATTCAAAATTAATCTTAGTAACCAACTTGTTTCTTTCACAGAATTGACTATTTGTATACAATTGTTTACAACAAAATGTCTTAAAAAGTCATTTGATTTCCAAACTGAAATATTATGCTTAAAATACGATTGGATGTTTCCTTAATAAAATAATGGCAACAACTTATTTTCTATCGAACATTCTTCATATTTGAATTTTAACTATATTATAATTGTTTTATGGCGAAGAATTAGTACTGTATACAATAAAAATATTATTCTAGCCAATTTTTGCCGTTTCATCTTCATGGTTTCACCAAATTCATATGTAAACTAAACCTATTTTAAGAAATAAATATTTTTAGTATTCAACTTATAAACTCATATCATGTTTATTACCTATTTTATATTTTTGTAAGAATTAAAAGTTCAAATAAATATTTTCCAAACCTCGAGAGAACAAGATTTTTTGTGTTAAAATAAACCTGGAAAGTAAAATCAATCATAATAAAAGAAAAAGTGATAACTAATTTAAGTTTACTAAATACCATATTTTTATGCAGTTTAAATATTGTGCTTGAAAAAAAACATCTTATAATGTAAGAAATTTTCTTAATGTAACCGATAGAGAGTTAACGATCTAATAATATCAAAAATGTAATTGAATTAATAATACTTAAAGGAGGTAAAAAAACTGTTGTAGGATAGTGATCTTTCTTCAGATCAGACTTTATGGAATCGGTAGAAATAGAATCAGATCAAGAGATACTCGTATGTTGAATGGAGAATTACTTGAGAAGAATTAATGATGAGAGCAATTTCAATTTATAATGATTGAAACCTGGTGGAGAAAATGTATTTATAATTTTGAATAATAAATACGGTTCGATTCTACAATTGATATTGACCATCAAATTAATGAATTTCCAAGTCTGTGATTAACAAAAGGGCTCCGAAAAAATTGATTCACATTTAATTTGGGGGGACTTTTCTCATCCACGAACGTCATTTGGGTAAATACAATTTACGAATAATAAATGCCTCCAAGTGCCGTAATCCTCTGCTAAGCTCCAATTGAATGCGTAAAAGCCTCTTTTCAAAAGATCTAAAAAATTAAAGGAAAAAAATCAAATTCAAATTGGACAAAGACCTAAAATCAATATCGATGATGATTAGGCACCATTTATAATTTCCGATAATGACTCTAATTTCAAATCGTTCTTCGACGTCTTCCCGGCTGTCGGTTCTCACAAAAGGACGTTGTCAGACATCAGTCCAACCATCCATTGACTCCGCGTTCCCACCTCTGAAGCACCTGACAACAATTAAAAATCAGCTACTCTTTCAGAAACCCACTTTTTTCTCTCTTAAAAGAATCTTAAATATGAATCCGATTCGCATCGGATTTATTTTAAAGGAGGAGATTTCTCTCTCTATCTCCAGTCAATTGATCGGTAATTTAAGGGCATTTTGGTCAAGTTACACGCTCAACTTCAAGGCTTCTTCGTCTTCACATTCACCTGATCTACGACGTCTCAAGCCTTTTCACATCGATCAAGACCAACATTTATCATCCGGTCAGCTTCTTCAGAATCTATAATCGATTCAAGTACAAATGATAAATAAGTATTTCTATCCTCAGAAAGACTCAAAACCAAAAACAACCATGTTTTTAATCCTATACGTATACTTTTTCATACATTGTATTATTAGTTTACGACCAATTAAAGCATTATTAATTTATATTTTTGCGAAGTGGTCATAAACGAAGGTCATTTTTATGCAAATTATTAGATTGTCTCATATGAAACCCAAATTCTCAAACAATGTGACTTCTCTGTCTTCCAATATTTTTTAAAACAAACGGCTATGAAACTATATATTTATGTTTATGCGAAATTATTTGCATGCTAGGATTTCTATAGTACTGTAGTGGTCGCGAAAAGGTTGATCTTCCTTGGAAATTGGACACTTTCCACATCCATTTTCCAATCATCCTATCCCTTTTCCCCACTCCTAATTTATGTATATAATTGTAAATATTATTATTATTATTTTTCCGAATTTGAATTCAAATAAACGTAGTAGTAAAATAATAATCACTCTGTCATAGACACTACAAAAGTGAAGTCACGTCTTTTATTTGTCTTAATCCTAAAAGGTGAGAATATTCAAAAAACATATAATCCTGAGGTGGAATAACACGCCCACGAGAAGCTACTCAGGAGAGTACTCATAGTCAGCGTTCGAGAAGCCGAAGAATGGATAAAATACTCTTCTGAGAAACCGAAGCTGGGATCTTCACATAGATTTAATAAATACGAAACAGCAATCTCTAGGTGTTGAGTTAGTCAAGATTTGGAAATATACAAAAATTGTTTATCCTTATGGGCCCGTGACATCAACATATTTTTACTGCTGAGCTATAATTGGCGTTAAGCGACGAATCGCCCTTATTTTGAAATCTATATTCCCGTTTGATTTAATTAAACAGCTTATCAATGGAATTTGTATTTTATTTCCAATCGATTTTATTTTAAAAATTAAAACTGAGCAAGTATTGATGCCGCTAGTAAAAGTCTGGATCAATCGAAGTTTAGACTGTTGTACGGTAGCCGTATGTATTTGCCCTAAAGTAAAAAGTGTTTTGTTTGGGGTTCTCGTTTAAGAATTTATCCTTAAGTTTACCTTATAGTTAAATCAAACTCAAAATTATCATTTAAGTCCTCTTTTTTATTAAAAGTAAAAATTTGTGTCATAAAACAGACATAAAATAAACTTGAATGTCTTTATGTAAGAAGGAATTAATTTATTTGTAGTTTCAGTTCTTTAATTTGAATAAGACCATTAATTTGAAATGGAGTACAAAATTATAATCTGTTTCACAAATCGAGAAATCTGCTTATTTTAATAAAAATATAATATATACGTATGCTAAATTTTGGTATTGAGCCAAATTTTTATTAGCGAAACAAAGATTTCTTGTCTTTTAAGTGATATTTCCTTTAAAAAATCATATTTTAGTCAAGACAATATGACTTAATATAATTTTATAATCTATTAGTTTTATGTTTATTACTGTAATTGCCATAAAATAAAACATAAATTAAATAAACATAAATTAAAAAACTATTATAAATAAACCTCTCTTATTTTTCATTTATCTATGTATAATGCTTTCAATGAGATATTCCAACTTTGAAATTTTTAACGATGTGGGCAAAACATTTAAATAAATTTAATTTATAATTTGTTGTAACATCTTTCTTCATTTATTATTTAAGTATTTTGTTTTTTAAACTCAGTTCTTATTGTCGATTGTTCCCATCAAAGATACAGAGGTTTAGAGGATGATTATTTCACGCTTCTGCTTGTCTCACATCCCTGTCGCTCAACAATAAATGATTTATTGAACGTTTAATAATAAATGGATTATATAGAAAAAGGCGTAGGATAAATTGGCAAACAGGTGTAACTTAAGGGAATTTAAGAATTACTTCTGAATAAAGTGGAATCTCTTTTTTAAAATGAACAGAGATATTTAAATGAATGATTACAGTAAAATTGCCCAACAAAAGAGGCCATCAGACTCCAATTAAAAGTGCACGTCCGAAGATGCTGCCTGAAGATGACCTTTACCACTTCGGCGTCGTCAATCATAAGGCGGGGATGATTAATAATCTCAGACCTTCTTTGAGCTGCAGCCGCCGAACATGTCTTTTTTATTTTGAATTTATTTTTTATTATTTCTTTTTATTTATAAGGAGTAGTTATAAGTTTAAGGCGTTTATACAGTTCAAATATGTATATAAATGTTTTTCATCTGATTTTTAAACATTTAATTACAGAAATCATTTTTTATTGTACCAGTTTAAAAAACTCATTTTTTTATTTATAAGTAAATTTTTATATTTTCAAGGAAAACACTATTTCTACGTTTAGTTCAGAACGTTACTTATTTATCTCTAATAATAACAACCCCATTTATAGTGTCGAAAGTATTAAACAACTCTTTCAAAAAGTCTATATATGATTGTTTAATTTCTAAGTAATCTTTATTTAATAGAACTTTCAAAAGAGACAATTAATACTTATTTTAAAATAGTTATTTGTGCTACTAGGGTGCAAATCAGTTAATTTTTTGACGTGGCAATGACTGTAAAATTCGACCCATAATTAATGGAACTCTTCTTCGATAACAAGGATAGTATAACATTTATCCAAACATACACCTGCGAGAAAAATAATAGGACACCTGTCATCTATCACAATTTTTAGATTTACCTTAATTATATAAAATATTTATAAAGCATTGAGTTATAAAAGTTGGTATGCAGTTTTGTCTAATATCTGAATACATAAGAAATCCTCAATAAATGATAGCGGTACTGTCAAAATTGAGCGAAAAGTGAAATTGTGATAGGTGTCCTATTATTTTTCTCGTAAGTGTCCTATAGATGCATTGCATAATATAAACAATCTCTACATTATTTAGAATAGCTTAATTAATAAGTATTCTTCTTAATCTCAATTATTATTTTTCATCTAAATTAGTGAAGTTTCATTTAGGATTACTATTCCCAATTTTTATTTTACATACTAAAACATGAATTATGGTTTTTTTAAATGGATGTTTAAAATTAAAATATTGAATCGATAATGACTCTAACAACAAAAAGTGTTAATATTATTAAAATTATTAGTTTTTATGCAATATCCTTTCAACAATCAGAGAAATATTCTTAGATTAAATTTAATCTAGCTTTTCGATCAATGGATATTACGAATCTTTGCATTCGCATTAACTTAACCCCTTACCTGTAAGATGTGAAAAAATTATCATCTCCAACATCATTGTTTGATCCAATAATATAGTTATTTATACTACTAGTTTGATAAGTTATGCAATATATGGTAATACATATAATATTACCTAATTAAAAATGTGTTTGTTCTCCACTAGGTCCGTTAAGGCAATATTCTACACTAGAGTTTTTTAAAATCACGAGTGTAGCGATTGTTTAGAGAATTCCTGAAAGCATTAAAACATCTTTGACAATATAAATTTTAATCCCATAATATCAAACAAAAATGCATACAGTGTATTTTTAATCAATTATACGAATTAACTAATCACATAATTTAATTATAATAAAACCTAGCTTTTTTTACTATTTGACTCACAGTGTTTGACTACGCCGTATTTCGAAACTAATGCACAGATTTCAATGAAATTTTGTGAGCGGAGGGGGTTGGACCGGCAAAAAGTTAACATTGACTTTTTACACTCCTAAATACTAAGAGTGAGCTACCCCAAGCAAAATTCATTTTGAACAATTTTATTTATTAAAATACTAGACATTTTTCGAAACTATTAAAAATATAAGTTATTAAAATAGTATATTTCGATACAAGTGGTAAAATAAAGGTTATTACTGCCAGAATTTACCGTATATTTTGACGAGCGCAACGAGTTAAAATAGGTAAATGAGTGATGTAATAACCGATTTCACATGTGTATCGAACGCTATTTTGTGTAATTCTTTAAAAAATATCAGTTATTCGATAATTACCAATAAAACCGTTCGCAACGGCTTTTTCAAATTGTGCAAACACAACTCACAATTACATTTTCATGTATAAACATTATAAATAATTGTAAGGACAACAATATGTAATTTTATTAAATTGGTGACAAGTAAGACACAGCGGTTTTTTCAAATTGCGCAACGAAATTCTTAACGGAAAATATTTCAATAATAATGTGTAGAGATATGGTTATGACAACATTTGTAATTTCATTAAGTTGGTGAGAAGTTGCGTGCAAAATTATGAATTATTTCAGGACTCTGGGCAGAAAAGTAAACCGTTACCAAACCAATTTACGCTAAGAAAAGTTCACTGTTCAATACGTAATTGCACAAACATTATCATGACATTACAATTGACATAGTTTCCAAATGTTTGTAGTTTCTAAATAATATTTAAAAAAATATATTATTTAAATAAAACATTAAAAGGAACCTAAAATATCACCTGCAATCAAAAACAGAAAACTTCTTCTAACACCCAATATAAGATGATTTATATTGTGTTTCAGTTTTTTTGAAATTTATAAGCACAACAAAGAAGGTTGTGCTCCCCGTAGGCCATAAATAAGGTAGCCTAATCGAAAAGCTACTGAATGCACCTCAAAAATCCACAAAAACCATCATCGCCATTATCAAGTCATCGCAAAACTGTTGTTTTGTTTTTTCGTGCTCTTTCTCGCCTGCTTGGATTGTTCAAAGCCGCATCATCATTTTGAATAACATTTTTTTAATAACGCAATATTTCACCTGATTTACGAGGGAGCTGGTGGAAAGTGGACGGCCTTTCATTAGTCATCACGGTTGTTCGTGGACATCAAGAAGCCGCATCATGTCGTCGCACAATGGGCAAATAATAACAATAAAAACAGGTAAAAGATGGAGCCGAAATTTAGATGCCTATTATAAATATTTATTAAATTGGCCCAGGTTGTGGATTTCATTAGCACGACAGGGGTTCCTGTCCATTATTCTTCCACGTCACAAAAGTCTGTTAATTGAAGAGAGCTAGAGATTCTCACCAGAAAGACGAACGCGATAGACAATTTAATAAAAGAGCACTCAAGACTGTTTTACACTAATTTGATGATTTGAAATTGTAATTCGAACACTATCGCAATAATGGTTCCTCTAACAAAATTATATTATCTGCATTAACATAATTAATTTATTTTAAATGAGACTAAAGTGGATTTTGCCGGTTTTTATCTAATTTATTGGATCATTTAAAATAAGCGTGGAATTATTAATTATTAGTTTTAATTAAACATTTTATATCTGGATTATTAAAATTATTAAAGAAGCCATTATTTAAATTCCATAGTTTATCCAACAAACTAATTTGTTTGTTACCACAATACGCGAAGAATATCAAATATTACATAATATCTGGATATATTATAATTCAAAAATTTATTTCAATGTATTGTAACGAATTTGGTTTATAACGATATTGGTTTTGAGTTAAGACAATTTTAATTTATCGTTTAACACCTATGCAAATGTATAGTAATTGATGTAAGTATATTTAATTGTAGAGGTATTTCCAAAAAATTTCATATTATATACGTGAATTTTCTTGTAAAATTCTATATCATAATGTTTGTACCAAAAAATTCTATGTTGATGCCATAAATATTATTAACTAGAATCAAAACTAATAAAGTCGTTTTTAGAAATACATAATATATAGGGGAAGTTTGTACAAAATGGCATGGTGTTTTGTTTTTAGACCATAATTCTTTATGGGTAGCACACAACAACGCCATATTATACAGTAATCATGTTTGGTTATCTATTTATTAAAATTAATATTCAAATGTTGCAAAAAGTAAGCTGAAACAAAATTAAACAGCTTTAAACTGTCAAAATGGCATACCTCTAAATTCGATGTCATTATTGGCATAATTTTGCAAACAAAACCCTGTATTCGTCTAGGAACGTATGTCCAAGAACTGTAAACCCAATGCCAACGATTTACCATTCTCTTCCGGGTCTAGATCTCGAAAAAAGGTCTGTAGAGTATAAATGTGAACATTTGTCTTCAATATAATGAGAAGTATTAGGAAAATTTCGACTTCAATATTGTCTTGCCTCCAGGACTGACGCTGAGTTGAGTTCTTATAATTTCTGGGCATTTTGGATATCTATGGACAAAATATGTCTGGTTTAAATAGATAAATACCACTAATTGACAAAATGAGAGGTATGCCATTTTGTCCATATGCCATTATGAAAGAAAAAATTATAAAAACATAAATAGGATTCTATTTATAGAAAATCTTAATTTAAGACAAAGATGATCTTTAATAGATAAAATAAGCACNATGTAATTTTGCGAAACTCTTCCAGTATGTTCAATTGAACTGAATGTAAATAAAAACTCATTTCGCTGGAAAAAACTTCTGAGAT
>JXOV01019813.1:0-24710 GCA_001014945.1 Clogmia albipunctata | reverse complement strand
CGAATCTAGTCATGGTCTGTGATTTTTTATATTGTACACTAATGTTATATAATTATTAAATGTATAATTTACACCTACTTGTGATGGTTGTAATTATTTTTCACAGTTTAACCTTTCGACGTTTTGTAATTAGTGTCTAATCTTCTAATCATTTCCGAGCACAAATCTGACATTGACCAATTTCAATGAGTTATTCCTTTTAAAATAGATCGTTTGCTACATTTCAATTTAATATTATCAATTTAAATATTTAAAACTTCATTTTTTAAAATCAATTCAGAAAAAAGAGAGCTATGTTGAGTGAATCTTGTGATTTTAGGTGTGCTGAATCCAAAGGAGATTAAGAAAATTACCGATTTTTAAATTTATTTGCTAACCTTAGGTATTTGAACTAAACTTGGTTTATGAGATTAAATTTAGAACTGTTACTCATTGTTGAGGTAGGTAAAGGGCTGACCTTGTTTCACAATATAATATTATTTATTTATTCTAGACTGTACTAAATGTTGAGAAAGATCCCATAATTTTTATCATTTCCTCTAACAATCAAAACGGAATCTCTTATTGTTAATGTACTGGGGTGTTCCTTTACAGTGCTTTTGAACTCCAACAAATGGAGTTCGCATAATGGTTGAGTTCATTATCGAACATGTCTATATTGAACAAGTGACATTGAAATTGCTGTTTAATTGCTTGCACGAGTCACAGTTCTACGTAACTGATCACACCCGCATTCAATTTTCACACAAATCTCGTAAAAAGGGCAGAGACCGAAATCAGGGTGTGTCCCAACGGAGACGCATTTCCGCATTGAATACATATTATATATCGTTGGCGCTACAACTGGGGCTTCGGTCTTGGTCTTCCTCAACAAGTTCCTCCATGCTAATCAGGCCCCCGACTTGATGATTAGTGCCAATTTCACATCCAGTCTTATAGAATTATGGGCAGGACATGTAACTAATTTCTTGTTCACACCAATTTTACTGCTTGTCGACGATCCGCCCCCATTTTTAAAATCCAATTTCCCAATTAACTGTTATGATTAGATAATGAAATTGCATGTCATTTCCATCTGTCAAAATTTAATAATAATAGGAACGCACAAATGTGCAGCGCAGGGTTACTGAGAACGAAGGGGAATTTTGCTTATTACATTTGTCGGCTTCTTATTGGACCCCTTATTTTTCTTATCTTCAAAAGTCTGAAAAAGTAACTGTACTTCCTGATACAGCGCCGATTTCAAACCGCCATTGTAAAGTGCGAAAAATAGCCAGTAAAACGAAGATTCCATAGACATGAAATTTCTTTATCTAATCATAACAGTTAATTGGGAAATTGGATTTTAATCATGGGGGCGGATCGTCGACGAGCAGTAAAATTGGTGTGATCAAGACATTAGATAGATGAAAATCGATACCCAAAAAAACAATGGAAGCACGACTGATGAGTCGGTCCATAAGCCCACATAGATATTTATGGAATTCAACCACTTGAAATAGAGTTAACGATTTATCACATTGTTATCGGATGGAGTAATTTAGATAAATTTTTCATTACCAAGAATAGTACATTGTATGTTCTAATACAAGATCTAATTTTTGTTTAATTCTGATAAGAAAGTACCCCTAGATTGTGTCAGGACTTTTGTCAAAATTTCTTCAAACTAAATTTTGAAATAAAAACGTTATTCAAAAAAGTTTTTTAAACCGCAAACAAATGTATTAAATCTAATTCCAAAAAAAAGGCATCGTTGGTTATGGGGATCGAATTCTACTAATCAATGACAACGAGTTCATCCCTAAGTTACCCCTATCTCATAATATAAACCTCTTGTTTTTAAATTTATTTATTTGTACACAATAATTTCCAAAAATCCATGAATATAAAATATTTTTGTTGTTATATTTTCACACACGATTTGCACAAAAAGAAGATGGCAAAACAATTTATTAAATAATTACATTCAATTAAACAGCTTTTAATGATAGCTTTACTAATTTAAATATTAGTACGTTCCACTTTAATCCATTTTCGATTTTATTGTATCATCTGCTTTAGGATCTTCATCTTTTGCCTTATTCTTTCTGGGATTTCTTTTTTTTGATTCTTCAGTGTTTTTAGTTTCTTCTGCATTTGATTTCTCTTTTTGATCCTTGTTGGAATCATCATCTGCATCTTTCTTTTTTCCTTTATTACTTTTTTCCGGTTTTGAATCTTTATTATCAGCATTATCATCTGCTTTTTCAGGTTTTGAATTTCCTTTCTTTGACTTTTCATTTTTAGTTTCATTATTGTCATTATCCTCTGATTTTTCGGGCTTTGGTTTCCCTTTCTTCGATTTTTCATTTTTAGTTTCATCATCCTTTGAATCTCCAGATTCTTTCTTTTTGGGAGCTTCTTTTTTATGCTCCCCTTTATGATGATCTTTTTTCTCATGATGGTCGGATTTTTCTTTCTTAAAATCTTTTTGTCCTTGAAACTTACCCTAAAATAATTTTTATTAATAATTTCATTTCTCATATTTTCTAAATGTACTTACTCCTCGTTCTCGAGGGTTTTGACCGCGATTTTGTTGTTGGCCTGTGAATGATAATTATCAATTGCTTATTTGCAAACATTGATAACTCTACGAGTATATTTACCTGGATTGTTACCGCCTTGTTGTTGAACAATCTGTATAGATACTGCAGACTGGTCACTGGCAGGCCTTGGCGGCCGAGGCGCAAAATGAGATTTATCAATAGTATGATGGAATCCCTAAAATAACCCAATTTATTTAAATTTAAATTTGGTACTTTAAGACATAACATTAACATACCATTCCACGGTAATTCTGACCTCGATTTTGATGATGTCCTATAAAATTTATTAAGAAAATTACTCTGAGTCATTCTATATTGGTTGCACAAACTAGTACCTGTATAAGGTCGACTTGGTGTTCCTTGGGTCGCTCCAGCTGGTGATTGGACAATCTGTACATTTACAACTGGCTGATTGGATGTTTGAGGGTTGTTTCTGTCCTGGTTAGAATGATGACCCTTCAAATTAAAATATAAATGTTAATTAACAATTAAAATAGTATTGAAAGTAAGGTAAACTTGAGGGAGACGCCATTCATTAACTGAAATATAATGCTAGTAGTCCATAAAGGGTATTTTTTTAAACTAGTACCACAGTAATTAAGTTGTATTTAAAGGAAATTTTGATATACAACCCATATTAGTGTTAGATCACTTCTTTGACTTCTCTTGAACTAAATACCACAGGAACTTCTAATTTACACAACAATTGTACTAGGTAAATAATTTTACTCTATGGTGTTAATTGGATGTTTCATATGTATTGACATATTTAAGTAAGTATATTGCGAGGAGACATCTCCAATAAAACTTTTTACGTCATTTACTTTCAGACCACATTCGACGCTTCGCTTCCTCCGGCGACATGTTTCGTGAATTGAAAAATGTAATGTCAATATTTTTTATCACGCTAAACTGTTCTTAATAAAAATTTTATTTAATTAGTCTTTTCCTAGTCGTCGAGCTCCCGTTTAATTTATATGAACCACATACACACAACACTTTCGAAACCTTTCAGGAACCATTAAAGATTTCATTTCGTCGTGATCAAGTCAAATCGATAACATTCCCTGATATTTTCCTTATGGTATAGTGATTTAAAATAACAAAGTGTCAAATGTATACAAAGTTTAAGTTGATAACTTCATTGAACTATAGCCTGCCCTACAATAATCTTTGTCAGAAAAGTTGATCTGAATTAGATGAGAAATTGACTGGTAAAAAGATTGTTATCATTATATGATTTATATCATTTCCATTTTATACTACTTTTTGTTTTAGCTTTCATACGTTCATTGTGAGCAAAAAATTGCAAACAAATATTATAGGTTTCAATTTATTGGGATTTTCTCAATTTCCGGAAACTGATAAAAATATTTGTATCAAGTGGCTCCTAATCCCAGATACATAATATCTGCGATAATCGAGGGGTTTCAGTGTTGATACGGATTATACTCATTTTCAGACTGATAAAATATACAGCTCCAGTTAAGGTTATAAACGCACCAACGATTCCTTTATATCTCCTGAACCAGATGTAAATTACTTACAAATCTCCCATATAAAGTTTTGGAAATAAACTACTTGTTCAGAATCTTTAACACACTAAAGAAAATGATTAATTTGCCTTAATCTGAAATTTTTGTTTGCAATTCATAGTCCTTAGGAAACTGAACTAGCCATTCAATGTCAAAACGATGTATAGGTGATTTTTTGGGAATTCAATGATCTCTAAAATACCTTGGTGTAATAGCCTAAACCTTTGCTATGTCGGAAAATATTATCGGAAATTGTGACTGTATTAAAAGTCCTATTGTGCCTAAATTATCGTTCATAATACGCAATGAGTCAAGTTTTCAATATTCGTTATTACTTCAAATGAATTAGAAAATATTTTAAACTATTTTCCCGATTTCGAGATCAAGGTTTTTAGACATTCAATGCGAGCTATTGGCCACCTGATTTGACATTGCGACACCCTGCACGAGATTGTTTATTAACTACCCTATAATAGAAACAAAGGGGATGTGTAGCAGCAATTGAACCATTTGATAATTTGAACTCTCCATAATTCGAAATATTTTAAGAGTCGCTCGAGTTTGAATTATCGAGAGGCGAGTGTATTTTCAAATCTATTTAAAATTCAATTGTGTCTTATTAAGAGTAAATTGGGTGAAAATTTGAAGCTCCTGCGACATCTAGTTAAGGAGATTTAAAGGAATCGTGGTGCGTTTATAACCCTAACTCGCGATGTATATCGAAACGAGATTTTTTTATGAATCAAAAAACAAACAAAAAATTTATTAATTTTCGTAAGTAATAAAAATTGCCTCTTCAAATACCTCTATCGCATTAAGAGAAATAAGAATATAGTTATTAGTTTAATTTTAAAAATATGATCAATTAATGCCAAAAGATAAGGTAATGAATTTTGATTCAACAAACACATAAAAGTACATACTCCACGACCACCACCACCACGTCCTCGCCCACGTCCACGGTTGGTGTGTGTTGGATTAGATTGATAATGGTGATGGTAAACTGAAATCGATAAGAAAATTTACTGTGAACAAAATACTCAGAATTTAATAAATATATCTTACCTCCTTGATCAGTTGGCTGAAGGGGGTATGGCGTCGTCGAGTCCAGACTGGAATACGGTGGAGGAGCTGCGGAGGTTGAATGATGCACTGATGTTGAGTGAATAGGAGGAGTAGTAATAGTTGGTTGAGAAGGAGGGATCGTAGGAGAAGAAATTGATAATTGATGAATAGGAGGAGGAGGGACATTTATTGGAGCGTACTGGACATTGCTCGGGTAAGACGGTTGAGGAGCGTAATGGGTTGGAGTCATTGTTGGAGCCATTGTATGAGCCATAGTGGGAGCCATGGTTGGGGCCATAGTTGGAGCCATGGTTGGAGCCATTGTGGGAGCCATGGTTGGAGCCATTGATGAAGCCATGGTATGAGCCATGGTTGGAGCCATGGTTGGAACCATGGTAGGATTCATATGAGGAACATGTGAAATGGGATTTGCATAAACTGGAGCAATAACTGGTGTTTGGGGCGTTTGTTGCGCCGGACTGTGCAATCCAATCGAATTGATCACAACCTCTCCGCTAATCTCTAGAAACTTTGCCATATCAGGAGAGAGGCGATAAGTAAAGACACAAAACGGGGCACTGTTCACAGTAATATAAAACTGCGACTTTTCCGCCTTGATTCCGATTTCAAACGGTTTCCCCACTTCAATCGGCATTCCTCCGTGTCTCTCTTCAGGACCCCACATCTGACTGACCAAAGTATTCCGAACTATGCAATGATCAAGTCCAGGGCGGATGCTCAAATGGAGAGCGACGTGATCGCGGGGATTCACACTCGGTCCACATTGGATATTTATAGTGATGATTTGATTGACGGTGTTTGTTAAATTCTTCCAAAAACTATCGCCCTTATTAATGACCCCCTTGATCCACAAGGTCGTTCCCTCATTTAATCCATTGGGAATCTCCCCCAAAAAAGGTATTTTCTACAAAAAATTATATGAAATCTCTTTTATTTTGGATTTTATTACGACTTACTGGAAAATCAACTGGTATAACCGACATTATGCACTCAAACTGAACCGAATGTATTGGATATAATTGTACACGTTATCAGAATTTCCCTACTACAGCTGAAAGATAACAAAATACACCGGAATTATTGATAAATTCCATAAAAAGACCCAACACACCACAATACACTTGATGTAGTTGTGATTTTTCTCAATGGGAAAACGCTAAAAAATATTAATTCATCTCTCTCCAATACTTCCAACACTGTTGCAATTTATTAACGATAATGGCACAACCAGCTCCAATTTGCACAAAACAAAAAAGAAATTCAAAGTTTCGTGCATTATTTATTATATCTACGAGGAAAAATCCTTACCAGTTTTAATATTTAAAGAAAGATGATTTTGATTTAATATAAATACCTAAGTACATTATAAATTCTATTGAAATATTTTTTTTAGTTTATAATAATAGTTATTCAAAAATGTAGGTAGTCGATATGCATTACTAAAGACAGGAGTTTTTTTTTAATCACGAACAATGTGAGAGTTTTAAAGAAGGCCTTTTTGTCTTATAAATCGCATCAGTTCTTTATTAGTACTAAATTTGTATAATGGATAATGTATAAATTGGTGTAATGGAAATGAAACCCAGAGTTAATTCATGCATTTGAATAATGCTTTAAAATCATAAAATAATGATAAGTGTCTTCAAATTTTCTATATATTATATATGAGGACCCGCCAAGGACGAAAAAAGGAGCCGCTTAATTGAACCACAGATTATAGGAACAAAATATGTAATACAGTAGAATCTGATTATAATGACTTCAAAGGGCAGTGAAAAATAAGTCATACTAATGATGATTTCTTCTGTGTTCAACGACTTTGGTTTTACCTAATATTTACAACCACATAATTTTTATTTAAAAAATCACTAACAAAAATTGTGTCAGTCACATAATTGGTTACTGGTTACCAACGGAGTCAAACGACAAAAATCGATACCAATAATTAAATCAAATCATTAAAGTTTTTTTTTGTTAAATTTATTATCTTAATTTAAAAGTTGATTATTGTTTTATAAATTAGATGTATTCATTGCTGCAAAAGAGCGTTGTATGCAAAAACTGCTTTCAGAAACTTGATATGTGTTTATATTTGTGTTGAACTTTCTGGTTTCTGTTGAATCCAAACAAATTGTTCCAGTATTGGTTTTTATTTTTATATTGTTCTTTTATTTTTTATTCGTTCTAACAAATTATTTTGAATGAATGAAGTTAAAAATAGTTCCAGAAAACACAATTTTAAATTACCATAGGACTTTATTGATGCAATTTCATTACAAATTGTATTGAATATTAAACAATAATATTAATAACGTGGACTTAAAATAGAAATTAACAATTGAATTCTAATCAGAATCGTCCATTTTGGAACGTTTCTCCTTTTTCTTGCGCTTCTTCTCTTTCTTCTTCGCCGCCAAGTCAATGCTGAGTCCATCAGCCTGCTGCTCCTTCTTCTGCATAATGCACACCCGACAATACCAGTCCTCCTTTCCGGGGGGAACCTTGATTCCGACGCACACCCAATGATACCAGGCATCGCAACCGTCGCACCCGATCATTGGCGATCCGTCATCAACTCTGCCGCACGCCGGACAGATCCACACCTGGCTGCCGTAAGACTCGTCTTTCATCTGCTGCTGCATCTGTTGCTGCTGCTTTGGACCGCTCCCCCTCGGCCTGCCTCTCGTCGGCGCTGGGGAAGCGTCGTTCATCAAAGACATCACCTGCTGCTTCATTGGCCTCGTTATCAAGGGACTGATCTTCGCCAACTCGGGCTCTCCACCACAGTCTACATCAGATAACGGCATTATTGGAGGTAGAGGATCAGTTAGTTTTAGTTTCTTGGGAACGGGCTCCATTTCCGAAATGCGTTGATAATCTGAAAAATAATTGGAAACAAATTATAGTTTTTAATTTTAATTTATTTAATAAGTGAGATATTTATATTTGTTTTAATTTGAAATTGTTCCGGATTTTACTGGTACTTTTCTAAATGATTGTGTACATCCCAAAATATTGCAAAATTCTCAAATATTGTTTTACTTTTAATTGATCAGTTGTTGAGAATGCCATTCTATTACTCACTACTATTTACAAAACGTGTTCATATTTTTTTAAGTAAAAATGTGATGAAAATAGTTTCATTTTGAAGTAATTCTTGAAAAGATATATGTTTTTAAACAATCCTGTAAAATAATTAATCTGGAAGATAATCGAGATCAATTTGTAGCTTTTAAAATTTGCTTTTTATAAATCAGATAGGTATGTATATTTGTGAAAATTTTATTTTAAAATAATGACAATTTATAGTTAACCTAATTATAAATTATATATGAAAAATTGGTATGAATTGGTTCTAGAGCTTAAATAATCTGAAATCAGGAATGTAACTTAACTGTAAGTTCAAGAAAAGTACCCATTAAAACCATGCTAAGTAGGCTATTAATTTTCTGGTAGTTGTATATGTTCATAATAAACGTGCGCCACCTAGAAGGGCAGCAAGCTAAATTCATAAAAAAAAAAGAACAGTTTGCTTTGTTTTAAACTCGGTCTCAAACTGTGTCATCTTTAAATGTATTGTGTCTGGAAATTACCAAATTGAGACGTTCGCCATCTTGCATTAATATTGGTTTTGTGTACAAATATAATTTTAATATTATTATTTCTTTACGTTGTATTTCTACAGGGTTTACGCCCAATGTTTTTATCAGAAATACAATTGTTCTAATTTTACCCGAGATATGTTACAATATTTAGGATTAAGTCCATCTGACGATTTAAATAATTTAAATATTATAGAACTAAAGTAGTTAAGTGAACTTGTAAATATTTTGAAGATAAATGTTAGTCTAGTTACAAGTTACTAGGGCTAAACCGTCTCGAAAAATATGGTAAAATTATAATGGAATTGTTTCCAGCACAATTTGAATTTTACTGGAAATATTGAAATTTTGCTTGAATTCAAATTAATTTAAAGGCGGTTCACTATAAAATCTGATAATTGCCATTATTTGATTGATGACACATCTTTCGGATTCTATGTGCATAGTGTTTTAAAGAAAAAAAATCCATTTTAAATTTAATTCACTTGACAAATTCTAGTTTTAAAATTTGCTACTAGTTGGCGAACGTGTCGATTTGGAAAATTCCAAACAAAAAGAAGGTCAGAGACACAGTTAGAGATGGTAAACACAGTCAGCTTTTGTAAGAAATTACCAAGTTATGCTTCTAGGTAGCGCAGTACAACTGTATATAATAATTGTAAAAAAAGACTAATCACTAGGCCACGATTAGTGTCTTAAATAAAGACGATTTGAATTGGAATGTTATGATAAATTGCCCCACATATCTTGAATAACTATACTTTTATGGAACTAAAAATTTGTTGAATATGTAAACTAATTTTGTGAGTCTAATAAATAAATATTTCCCACGACATTCCAGTACGGAACAAGAGGTAGTCTCAACCATCGGATGTGAGACTTTCCGTGACTATTTGTTTTCAGGGTATTAGTCAATTCATAGCACCTAGACCGGTTGTAAACAGATCCAGTCAATCCGCCCATTTTATTTATTTGTTTGCGCCATTACTTTCGCAATGTTATTGACATACACAAATGGAAACTTTTTCGCTCTAGGAGGCAGTTTAGAATGTTAACCGCTAGACCACAGAGGTAGACTAGCTATAAGATAGAGTAAATAATCATTTAAAAATTTTCAAGAGACAATTACTTTTAAAACTTAAAAAATGCTGTAATAGTTTTAAGTAATCAAAACACAAATCTTTTGAATTATATTTTAAAAAAATTAAACATTCAGGTTTTTTTTAAAAAATATACTGGTATATATAAGTAATGCCATAAAATATTGTTAATTGTATATATTTATTAGTCTTTATAAAGTTATTTAATAAAAAAAAATATATTCAAAACACTTTCATAAATACTAATTCCTTTACATAAGAATTACAATAGTCATTAAAAATATTGTTTAAATATAAAATATAAGAACTTGTCTAATAATTTGCGCACAAAATCATCTTTAGTGTAAGATAAAACCTAAAAACATAAATAAAAAATAAAGAAAAAGCAAATACTGTACAAATTATTACAATAAAATTAAATCAAATTATCTTTTAAATGAAAATATTAATAAAAAAAATTATCCAAACCTGTTTTTAAACTTAAATCTATAATATTTGTTGTATTTTATGAATAATAAAATATTTATTTACTTGTTAGCACCATTAACTTAATAGAATTTTAAATGAAATATTCATTGTTTTGTAATTAATCATTTAGGTTTCTATGGAAACGAAAATAATTCGGTGTAGAAGTTAACAAATTCTGTCAAAAATATTAATTCAAATCTTTGAAAACAACTAAAAAGAATAAAAGCAAAATTTGTCATGCAAAATGATTTAATCTCTTGTTATAAATCGCATCAGTTCTTTATTAGTACTAAATTTGTATAATGGATAATGTATAAATTGGTGTAATGGAAATGAAACCCAGAGTTAATTCATGCATTTTGGAATGTTGTAATGAGAAACCATATAATCACAGTTTAATCTTGAATTTACCTTTACTGAAGCCCGCTTCGGCATCTCTGGAATGCGTGTCGGGCAGTTGGGGGGAGTGGATCTTGAGGGTGAGTTTGGGGAGGGCGGAAACCGCTTCTGGCATCGGTTTCACGTCTTTATCCAGGGAACTGCAACTCGCCACTGCTTCCATTTCCATCTTTTGAGCCGCCTTGTTGCTTTTCGACTCCATTTTCTTCAACTTCTTCTCCAGCTTCCTCTGTTGCTGCTCATCAATCCCACTTAGCAATTCCGACATTTCCGTTCCAGACTTTTTCTTCTTCATTAACTTTTTCAGCATCATTTTCTCCAGCTTTTTATCCAACTTGAGGGGTTTCTCTGAAGAAGAGGATGAGGCCTTCTTGTCGTCTAGGATTAGAACAACATCCCCCTTTCCATCACCCATCGTATTCATTAGCAATTGGTTCTGTAGTTTCTGTTTTTCAAGCCTTTTTTGCTCCTTCTTTTTCTGCTTTTGCTCCTTCTTCAGGGCAGCCAGTTTCTCCAAGTCGGGTTCAACTGGAGCTGGAGGAGGTGGAACTACTACCGGAGGGGACTTTGGAGCTGTCTTCGAAAAGTCAACCGGTCCCTGGTCCATGAATAAATTGGGCGGCACCAAAGGAGGAACATTACAAAGAGTTGCACTTTTTCTGTGCTCTTTCTCCTTTTCTCGCTTCGGAACCGGGTCAATGGAGATGTGTGGGGGTGGATTGAACGCTGGAGGCATTCTAGGCATGAACAGATTCGACGGACCAGGAGTAGGGCCCTGGTTAAAGAGCTGCGAGTTCATTGTTGGAATTAAACCAGGCGCCTGCGGTAAGAAGAACTTGGGAACGCCAAACAGCTGCTGGAGGTCCTGTTCCGACTTCGGGTACATGCCAAAGGGGGGCTGCATCATTGGCGGCATCTCTGGCATTTGCGGAAAATTCGGCATTGGGGGATTTTCCCTTTTTATTGGAATCACCTCCAAAGCTGGATTCAAATTTGGAGGCAAAACAAAGGGGACTTCTTTAGGCTCAGGGACTGGCAGTGGCATTGCTGAGGGTGGTGGAGGCTTTGGCTTCCTTGGACGACGCTCCTTCTTCGGTGGAGGAGGTGCAACCGGTTCAGGATGCGGAGGAGAATCAAATATCTCAATTGTCGGATTTGATGGAGGAACAACTACCGGTGGCGGAATTGGAGGAGGATTGTTCTGTGTTACAGTGGAATTGTTGTTCTTGTGAGGCTGTGAAATTTTCTTAAAGAGATTCAGCTTCACTTTATCAGGCTCTTGGGACAGTTTATCCTTCTTAGAAGGCCCAGGTTCTTGATAACTTTTTGTCTCTTTAATCCTAGACGGTTTCTCTGGAATTGGATCGGGTTCCTCGTTTAAGATAAAGGATAGAGGTAATTCAGCTGTTGGCAGACGCCCTTCTCTTGTGCCTTGAATTGTACCAGTACTGGACAAAGTGACAGCCGCTAATTGTCGAGATTTGTTCAAGGAATTTGGATTTTTCTTTGAAAAATCACTTTTTTCATTAATAGAATTCAAACTGTTTGACCTTTCCAACTCTGGGGACTTTATTTCATTCTCCTTCTTTACCTCAACCTTGTCTACAACTCCCTCTCCATTAGCATCAGTGGAATATTCGCGATTAAAACTGAATAAACCCCTGATGATGTCCTCCTCGTTTTCTGACTCTGATTCGCCGTCAGCGTTTGTGTTAGAAGTACTGGGCTCTTCCAAACTGTTTCCCACTGTATTTGTCTGGACGATAACTGGGTATCTTGGGACTATTAGAGGCTTTTCCACTGGAGAAACATAATCAACATATTCCTTGATTTCAGACAAGTTAACATTCAGATACTGAAAAGCCAACGCCAAATCATCCAAATTTGGCTCTGTGCGATTGTCTGGAAGGGAATAAACCAAAAGAACGCCTTTAGTCATAACCAAAACAAATTTTTCCGGAATCTTTTAAAAACTTGATAAAACGTATAGTAAACGTTTCTAATGACTTAAACATCTTATCTAACGCCTTACAGTGTTCACTGATGCGATGGGTTTGCTTAGAGATCTCCTGCATAAACTTGTCGAGGCAATTCACCAAAATTTCCAGGGACGAGTTGTGAATCGAATTCCAGCCACATATCTGGCAAATCTGGGCCACCACCACTTTTAACAGGTTCTTGGTGTACACTTCAGACCGCGAGAACATTGTAGTTCCCCGTTTTTAACTTATTTTTATGGGAAAATGCAATTGATGAAAATTGAACTTTAACCAAAACAAACTCACGTCAGAAAATTAACTGACTTTCGATTACAAAATGACAGTTGATGATTCAGAGTTTTTGTATTTTTCGAATTTTAACCGTTAACTGTAACAATTTTAAGAATTAGAAAGAGAGATCCGATGATTTGGCACAACATTTGATATTTTGTTTCGTCAGCTTGAAAAATTTAAAATGATTCGCCAAACGGCTTTATGTGTTTTTTTTTCTCGAAATTTTTATTTTATGTATTTAATGTTTCCAATAATTGAAAGTTATTGAACCATTCAATGAATAATACAAAAAATACCTATCCATGTAGTTTATTAATATTTTCCTGGGCTTTTTAAAATGTTTTGCTTTTTAGCCAAAATAAGTATTTAAAAACTCAAAACAACTTTTGAAAAAACTGGTTTATTAACATTCCTTTTAATTCATTTCAGAATTCAATTAAATTGATAAGCATAATGGTAAAAAATGAGATTATTTGAAAGTCATGATAGTAATTTCAACATCGCCATTTTGGAATGTCTCCTCGATAAGGGCTTTTACTTTATCCCACTGCAGACCATCCAGACCGCATCCAATTCTTGGCATTGCGAGCTTCTTTACATCATTCAACAACATATGATTCCTCATAGCTTCAAGAGATTTCTTAAGAGACTCATAAGTTGGTTTGTGGCTGTAAATTTCTTTGGTAATCAAATAGTAAATGAATCTGTCCTTGTTGGGTAGAATAGCCACACCTCCAACACCAATGTTTTGGCTTTTCAAATTGGACACATTGCCAAATAAGTCGCTAAAAGAAATAAAATTAAATCGATAAATAAAAAAGTTGTCCGTGGACAAATTTAATGCCGGCTTTTTAACTTTACCGAAACTTGACAGCAATTCCAGCTCCCATTCTCAAGTCCCTGGACACACAGTGAGCTAAGGAGTTGTCCTCAGAAACACCAAACAAATCACCTTCCAGTTCTTTCAGCATTTTGGGATTTTTAAGATGAGATTGTTTACAAAAAAATACTTGCAAAACAAGATTTGCAAACTTCGCGCTATTAATTTGAACATTTAAATATTTCGGTTCACCGGATTTATATTTTTAAAGCGAATAAAATTATTCTTATTAGTTTATATTAGATTGATATCTCTGGAATTAGGAAATATAACGATCTATCTAACTTTCATGGTTGTTAAAATATTCTAAATTGACTTTTTAAGCATAAAATAAGAAAAAATCAGAGATTTTGATATAATTTTTTAAATTTACACATTGAATATAAAAAATATTCCAGAATTCAAACTTTCAATGATGCAGCTCTAATTATCTTATCAAAAGTATAACTAAATTGAAATTAAAAGAATAAAAAGAGCGACGAGGATGGGATTCGAACCCACGCGTGCATAGCACATTGGATTAGCAGTCCAACGCCTTAACCACTCGGCCACCTCGTCTATAAAAAAGAGTTAAGCATTAATTTTATAATGAAATTTAATCATCAGTTATAATCTCTCGCAGATTAAAATGGGGAATTGTCATTTCTAAAACAATAATAAACGAAAGTAGATTAAAATTTGATCATGATCAAAGAAAAAACTTCTGAGCGAACACGGTCTCTTCTACTAAGATCCAAATTATCATAAGTATTGATTTCTTGAAGACGCGACGCGGATTAGAAACATCTACCCCTTTTGGCATTGCAATGTCAAGGACGACCTATTTAGAAAAGAAATTGTAAAAACCAAAAATTTGGAATTCTAATTAGGTCCTTGACATTGTAATGCGAAAAGGTGTACTTGATATCAACTATTTAAATTAAATGATAAAAAAATTCACAATTTGCTCATGGAATTGATTTTATTCGATAAAAAAAGACAATTTTCGGATAAGTCATGATTTAGTTTTTAAAAGTCTCTATTTAGCTCGATATTACTCATTTAGTGATGCTCGATAATTTTTAACTACAAAAATAGTTATTTGTGCTGTAAGGGTGTAAAATGAGAAAATGTTTAACGAGAAAACGAGTGTGAAATACAAGCCGTTAACTGAACTGTTCATCGTTTCTGAGTTTAAAAAAACGGATTTTAAACCAGAACAGGACATATTTTTTTGCCATTTCCTTTAAAAAACTAATTAAAAATATTTGCTGTTATTACGGTCTTTATTTCACCGGATATCGATCAATATACCCTGAAAATGTGCAATTTACTAGTACGTTCAAATGGATTATGAAACTCAAATCAATTTCGAATAGCCAACCTTTCGATACCAAAGTGCAAACAATTAATTTTCTGAAAATTTGCAAAATTTGCCTCCTTAACGAAGATAACTTCCTCGCTCGAGCCAAAAGGCAGTCTAGTGATTTATTTATTCATGTTTGGTACTAGAAAGTGATCAAGTTGAGAGAATGTATAAGATATAATAGCATTTGGTAGCCTAGCACTTCCAATCTGGCACCCGACCAGAAAGGAGCTCCCGGAATAAAAGGAAAATAAAGTCTCCTATACTTTAACTCCTCGCGACATCGACACGATCATCGAGATGAACGATCAAGAGAAATTCGCCGTAGACTCGATGGGCGGACTTAAGATCAAGGCATTTGATCTTCAAGTCATCACGCACGCTTAATGCAAAGCCCCATCACATAGCCATTTTGGCATTCCCTTCCCGGTCGTTATACGAATGATCAGTTTCCAATCCCTGGGTTATTTTATTTTATCTGGGAGCCGTTTTTGGAGTACATAGAATGTCTCAACAAACATCAACTTGAAAAGCAGTTCAACTGATTTTGATGTCAAGAGTAGCTGTAAACAACACCCAAAAGCTATTTAATTTTGATATGTGTATTTTAGGGATGTTGCAAATATTCGCATTCGCTAGAATTCAGTCCGGATGTCTTGCTGATGCGGAAGTCCAATAAAACAATACATTTTGACCAATTAACAACAAAAATTTCACTTGGTAACCAGATCGGACAAAACAGAAATGTTACTTTTGATGAAATATAATAAAATAGCTTCTATATTTGATTATTTAATATGTAATAAAGTTATTAAAAATTACTTATGTTGGTTTTACAACAACAAAAATGCTTCTTATTATGATTTTTATATGAAATTTCAAACATGTGAGACTTGAAAAATCCGCAACATCCCTAGTGTAATTTATCCAAAATCCAATCACCGACCGATATGACTCTTTTCCATTTTTCAATAATTTGTCGACACGCTTGCTTTCAATCTCGAGTTAAATAAAATGTAATAAACCGGATTAGCTGAAACTTTGACAATAACCGTATAGAAAATGTTCTAAAATCTAAATGATGAGCAATTTACTTGTTCAAAATGATCTTATCGATCTGTCCAGAAAGAAAAGATTTTTGAAAAATTTCATTCGGGACTTTTCTAAAATGTCACCTACTAACATCCAATCCCCAAACTTCAGAGCCGTATAGTAATACTACCGTAATACCGACGACTCAAAAAGCAGGTTTCACTCCAGTCTTATTTATTAATCGAACGCTGTTCATAAATTAGCTTGAGTTTACTTAATAAATCAAACGTTTTTTGCTTATGAATATTGACCAGAATTCTATGAATGTATATGAAATGCTTATTTATCTCAATTAAAATGCCCATCAAATCATTATACCAAGCATCAAATCAACTTAAATTATTTTTTTATTTTTTATTTTACATCAAGTATTTCATTTTACAACTTTGTTTTTTTTTAAATCTGCGCGCATCCACCATCTCGAGTTGCTCTTTCACTAAGCAGTGATCTTTTGTATGGATATTGGACAGCTCTCTTTCTCAAATGGCTCTGGTCTGATTTGTACCGTTTTGCCGATCACTTTGGTCATTATTCATTATTTAAGAAGATATTTTGGATATTTACGAATTAAATTCGTATTAAAAATCAAATTTCTTAACGAATAATAATATTTTGGGCAAATTGTTTCACAGAACTTATACAATGTTATTATGTTATATTACATTGGTTTAAACATTAAACTAACTCCATTGCACCTCGTTCCTTAAATCAACAAATTGTAACCGTGAACGCAAATGTAGGAGTTAGGTCTCAATTTTTGTCTAAATTTTATCTGAATAGTCATTTGCAAGTATTATATTAAAATTCATTGATTAAAAATTCGGAGAAATGTTATGCAATTTACTTCCAAATACGTTTCCCAAGATTTTGAATCTTTTCAACTAAATTTAGAGTAATAAGTAATATATTGTAGTGCTGGCCGCACTGTTACAGACTAAGCGAGGTCCCACTATGGCGAAGCGCGCTGAAGACGAATATTGTCAATAGAGAAGGAATTACTTTCCACCCGCGAACGCGCGACAAGTCGAATAAAAAGTCCCTCCCTGAACTTGTGTTTTTCAAAACCTTTTGACTGATTAAAACTCTGGTTTTCAGATGGTAGACTATTAAAGTGAAGGTAAGCGAGGAGCTGGTGATCCTTATCAGGACCGAGGATCCAGCTTCCATTGTTAGTTTAGATAAGATCCACTTTGTACAAAAAAAAGAAGAAACTTTTATTTCTATGACAATGATTGTACTTTTATATTCATTGATAATAGTTTTCTGTTTGGTACTGTTTCAGGTTTTAATTTAAACGAAATAACCATTAATAGGTATATTGTCACATTTGTATAATAATGTATTTTAAGTGCGTAATTTTTGTTAATAAAACTAATTGCATATTTCACTAAATGTATCTTTGATAAAAAGAACACGACAATTTATAGATTTATCACAAAATACTCGTACATTAAGATGATAAATTTTTCTGCAAATAATAGTTAAACTGGGCTCCAGAGTTGAAATTGAAACCCCCTCTGTTCTGGCTGGTATACAAATTTCACACAAACAAGACCCACATAAAACATTGATCGTTAAATTAGGTTTATTTACTTCAAAACGAAATTCCCAAGTTATTTACGAGAGTAGAATATGGAACATAATAGATCAGTTTATTTTTCGCAATTTACATACACGTAGTGTTGATGGCATTAACGAGAAGCGATAAATAAACGAAAATTATACAGAGTTGATATTGATAAAGATATTATCTGAACAATTGCTTTTTATTAAGCTTTGTCTCGAATTTTAGCTAAACAATAAATGCTTGTAAGTTTTCATTTGAACATTAATAAGAATTTGTGTAACTTATTGATTAAATTTTTGAGCTGGATAAATTATTAAGGCTGGATGGAAATCATCACAATCCAAATGCGTCAAAAGAGGCTTTAAAACGCTCCTAATATGAGCAAAAGAGTCTCTGCTCACCAGCTCTCGAAGAACAGACTCAGCTAGAACCGGAGGCGTTGAAGGAGGTGCCTCCTCATTGTTGGACTTCAGCGTTTCCGACTGTATGTTGAACAACAGCGATGGCACTATATCCATGTGCTCCTTCTCCCTAATTTAGTAGAGAAAATCATCAGACACTGTCTTCCCAATTACACCATGCAGCCCCTTTATTCCAGCGATTTTAAGACTGTCCCTCAATTCTATGTTGTCGTGATGGCCGTGACACATGAATGAAAATTTGGAAATGAAAAAGTCGAGACAACTTTTCCATATTTGACTTGACCAGACCATCCTCCGGGTTGACGGGAAAGATGTTGTCCACGAGTACCTGGGGCCGAGCAACAACCACAACAACCTGGGAAAACCATTGATCGATGAATTAGTTCACTCTTAATTGGGTTATTGAATTATTAGACCTGGATGATATTAATAACTGCTGCCCAGATCCAAATGGATCAAATCGCTTCATATTGTGATCTAGATTTATTTTTCATACGATAATAATAATAAGTTGAAACAGAATTTATTTAATTTCTTCTCTGATAAGGAGTATGGATTTGGGTTTGTGGTTGTGGTTGTATTTTAAATTCCAATCTATGATCACCAATGTTTTGGGAGTACAGTTCTTCTATGTAGATAAATATTAATTAGGTAATTATATTCTATAAAGCTCGAATTTAATTAGAGATCGTCGTCAATAAGCAATTAAATCTGAGCTCGACGCGACGGAATTTCAGATTGGTGGGAGTGGAAATTCAAATCATTAAACATATGAAATAAAAAGTTGAATAATAAAAAGCATCGTTCAAACTAATAATAAAAACTTGTATTTGTAATTTTGTAAATTGAATTACAAAGAAAAACCGCCAATGGTTTTAATGAAAATCGGTATTCTTTGAAATCGCCTACTGACCATTTTGGTATTTCTGTAAACTCTTTCGATAGATAATGTGTCTTCACACATCTGGCAAAGGATTGCATCAAATCCTTATCGAACGGTAATTGTTCAGTTACTTCTTTTCCCATACTTTACTCATTGCTCTTTACAAAAGATAAGACAGGTTCTTGCTAGCTATAAAACGGTCCAGATTCAGTTCCAGATTAGTGTGTTTTCGTAGGAGTATTCACACGTTCCATAACAGATTCCGGTATATAAAATTAAAATTGTGGGAGGTTCTAATGGTGTGTTATGTACAGTTTAAATAAATAGTTGGAGAATTCTGCACAATTATGTATTCAAATTCTTGTATATAAAAAAGAATTTTTTGAGAAATTATTCAGAATTAAAAATTCAGAGCTCAGATTAACTCAGATCCTGAAAACAAGATTCAATTTCTGGCAAAATTTTCCAAGTGAAAAAAAAAAACAAAAAAGAAGTAAGTTTAAAATTCTATATTCATTGAAAATATTTTCTAATTATTTATATTATATTATGTTTTACAGCATGGAGCATATTCTTAAAAACATTGAGGATTTAATTAAAGATGAGAAGGATCTCTTCGAGATGGATGATTTTGAAACCAATGGCGATGATGGTGGGCCAGTTGGAGACTTTGACATTCTACTAAGAGATGAAAATCTGGATGTTGTGGTGGGAAGTGGGCGTCCTGAAGCAAGGCCACTTGAAGTTAAAAATCCGCGAAAAACACAAAACACCAAAAAAAATGTAGAATGCCGGTTTTGTAAAAATAATCAAAAGCCCAGCAAAGTGTACTTGTCGCACAACTTTCAGGATGCCAATGGGAGAGTACTGTGTCCATTTCTTCGGAACTATGTGTGCCCCACATGTGGAGCTACTGGGGACACGGCTCACACCGTGAAATACTGTCCCAAAAAGAAGATTTACACGCTTGAGGACACGATTCAGATGGAAGAAAAAAAGCACAGATCAAAGAATTTAATAAAAATGTAATATAATTATTTTTAATAAATAATTCACTTGTTAGTAGTTATCTTGATTTTAGTACATCTTTTTTTATTTCAGTATTCAATTGCTTTTATGAAAATTAACCAGTTTATAAAAAAATATTTTTTTTTCAGTTTTATGGATTTTGAAGGACTGTAATTTCATATGAAAAAGATTTTTAAAGACATTTACTCTAAAAGAAACTAGTAAAATTATTTAATAAAATAATTACAATTTCATTGAATAGTTATTAAAACACTTAATAGTCTTTTTAATTAATGGTTAATGTCTTTAAAGTTCTTTCAAAGTTGTATCTATTAACTTTATATATTAAGATTCTTTACTACTATTTTCCAATAAGAGGTTTCATTTATTTTTTCAAAAGGAAACAACCAATTGTTTATTTAATTGTAAAGAAGAATATACACAGTACACACTCCTTTCAGTCATTTCATTAAATTAAACATTAATATCTTCAATTATTTGTATAATTCGGAAAAATCCTTTAAATGATTACTCTCGTTTTTGCTTAGTTACAATTGTTTTATTCGGATTTTAAGCAATGGAAATAAGAAACTATTGATATTGTAATCCTTTGTAATTACATGGCTTTAAAAAAATAATAATTTAATGTAAAAATAAAAAATCAAAATTGGGTTTCAAGCATTTTTAAATAAAATTGTAAATAATTTTTAAAAATAACATAAAAAGCTATGAAATACCAAATTACCATAATTTACAATAGATTTATAAAAAAATCTGTATAATTTATAACTCTGCACTGCAAAATGAATAAATTATCAATTTTTAACAGAGTTCACCCGTGTTTTTGCATTCATCATCGTTAGCGTATGGGTATGTCCACTCCTGAACAAAAGGCCTCTCTTCTGGATCTCCATGTCTCTCTATTTGTCGTCAATCTTCGCCACGTAGCTCCTAAACATCTCCTCAGGTCGTCAACCCATCTTTCCGCTGGTCTTCCTCTTGCACGGACATTATCTCTGGGAATCCACTCATTTACCAGATTTGTCCAATTGCTTCCTCTTGTCACATGGCCAGCCCATTGGAATTTTAATAATTTGATTCCTGTCAATTAGGCGTACACCAATCATTTTTCTCTCCATATGCCTTTGATTTACGGCAATTGTCTGAACTGTCTTTTTCGTTAAAGGCCATGTTTCACATCCATAAGTCATGACAGGTAAAACACATTGATTATATACTCTTGTTTTGAGGTGTTGAGGAATATTTGAATGGGGTTTAAACACATTATGCAGTTTGTCAAATGCATTAAAAGATAATAAATATAAAATTCATAAAGACACTAAGCTATACTACTATAATGTAAAGACATCCACAAATTTATTTGGTTATTATTATACCGTATGGAATTAACAAAGGGTTTACAGAGATAAATCGAGATTTTTTAGCTATTCCACAGCCTCAGGTGCGCAAGAATGGAGAGCCTCTAATCCGTGGGGAAATCTTTTGGATGTACACTGGTCTGAGATGTGTATCATTGTCTGTTCGAACCTTTTGTAAAATAACCATATGACCCACTGACGTAATTAATGAGCAATATAAGTAATTATTGATAAAAGTACTACTAATTGTAATTTACTTATTTTCATTGTTTTCAAAAATTTTAAAAGCTTTATCTTCTTTATTATTGTGTAATCAATGAAACCCTTTATTGTTTGGCAATAGCTATTATTTGTTGAGTTATAATCTATCGTTACATAAGTTGTACTCAATCATTTTGCTTTTTTATGGATATAAAACCCAATACCTATCATCTTTCGCAAACAAATGAGGGAATTGTAGATTAATAATAAATTAAATAACCAAAAAATACAGTCTGATAAAAAGACGAAATCTAGGTTTCAAATTCTAGATGCTGGAAATTAATTTAGAAACGTAAAAATATTGTTTTTGAATAAAAGATTTTCTTTTTTCATAAACAGTATTAAAATCATCCAAATTATACAACATTTTTAAATTTCTCTATTTTCTCTCAAAAGATTGCAATTATTTTTTGTTTTTTATAAATAAGTAAAATTAATGTAACTTTTTCCGACATCTATTGTCATCATTAATTAATACATTGAGATTATCTTTAAATAATAAGTTAATGTGATTCCAATGCTGAAACCTGTCTTAGTTCTGGACTAGCTAATCAAACACTTGAAAGAACAATTAATAATTTATTATGTGTAGATTCTACTACTTAAATCAAATTTTATTATCAACATAAATATTTATTTATTGGACCTACTGTTTCACAAATTTTTATTTGTATTATTGAATCTAATTAACTATCATTTTCATTAATTTTCTTTACTTTATATACAGTAGAGCCCGATTAGTATGACATCGAAGGGAAGTGAAAAAAACGTTTTGCTAAGCGGAAATCAATATATTCGTCTTTTTATAATGACTCTATGGAAACCAAAACAAACGCTGTGTACTCGTAATTCGAAGTGATTATTAGCGGAGTCATATTAACCGAATTCTACCGTGTATAGTATTACACAATTCTAGATATTCGTTTTTCAGCCAGATATTTAAAAAATTTTAATATAAACTAGGTGAAAATTAATAAACTAACAAATATTGTCAGTCATTGCTCAATCAAGATTAATTTATCTATGTTTCAATTTATAAAATTCCACTGGATCATTAAGATTTCTATTTATCAATAATTATGAAACAAGGTCGCACCAGATGGTTTAAATGAAAATCGGTCTTCTTTGAAAATACTAATTCACCATTTTATTGTGCAATTTCTTCCGATAGATAAGGTGTGAAGACATCTGGCAAAGGATTGCATCAAATCCTCATCCAACGGCATTATCGTTATCTCTGTTTATTTCTTATGTTTTTTCAACTCTTTGCAATCTCTACAAAAGATAAAACAGGTTCCATTTACAACTACTCATATAAACGGTGCAGCTTCGTTAGGTGTGTTTTTAAAAAACTTTTCTCACGTTCTGCGTTTTATTTACTAAGCAGATGTATATAATATTAGAATAGGAGGAGGTTCTACAGACTTGCAACTACAGTTCTAAGAAATTGTTGCCGATTTAAGAACAATTATTAATTTATGTCAATTTGCGTTGATTTATGGTTTCAAGTGTCTTTATTAAACAGTTTTTTTTTAAAACACCTCTTAAAATTCTAAAGGAAATTCCACATTAATTTGTTATTTTTTATCTTAGCCATAATGTTTGGTATTCATTTGGTTTTGACACCATATAAATTTGTAATCCTCATCCGCTTTTGAAATGGCTTATTGCAGAGATGTTGCGGATGTCGTCACATCCGCGAATGCGGAATCGAATATTTGAAATATTATATAAAAATCATATTAAAAAGCCTTTTTAATTTTCAAAATCAGCCCAAGTAATTTTTAACAATATAAGATATTAAATAATCAAATATTAAAACGTGGATTAGTCAATCTACCAGAAATTTCCCAACATACGACATCTCCAGCTCGTTCTGTATCGTCAGCATTTCTGCCATTCGTGCGGCTAGTGGGGAGATTGAAGGCCAACCAGCAATTCCTGCCAATGCTCTGCATCTGAGCAAAACCCACCAAAAAGTGTTCCATTGTGTCTCGATCCGAATCACAGAGCGGACAGCTATTTTCAATAGGAATCTTATGTGATACTCCATTCAAGAACAGTGATTGGTAGCAAAGCAACCATTTACTGTGTCCCCATTCGTCAACGCCATCCTAAAATTTGCATTTAAAGTAAATTTTAAAATTTTGAAAAATTACTATAGAATGACAATTTGGAATTCATTCCAAAACCAGTCAATTAACGTAAAGTCTTTGATTAACTAGGAGCACCGCTACACAGCAAAGCCCTATAACTTAATAACGTTTATTTCGTAATCATTCCCACTTGTTAATTTATTTTTGGGGGTGGTTTTGCCGGTGCGAATCAGTGGATAACCTAGGGAACTCGCGTCCAAGGAATCTTCCCCCAAGTGGGGCGGCAGTCCCCAGGGCTGTCGAGATCCTTTACGGATCTCAAATGTGTTAAGATCTCCAGCGCAAACAAAAAAAACCATTTACTGTGATTAGCTGGTAAAAAACTTTGGCTCTTGAGAGAGGCAATCGGAATTGTCTATCTTTTTTTAAATTTTTTATACATTTTACATATATAAAATTTATGCTGTATAATTTGAAAAAATCATCATGTATATCTATATAGTTAAATAATTATATACCTCATCAAAGACAATACAACAAATGGTCGAAATAAACAACACTTTTTATAATTGTCTTTATATTTTTCCAAAATATTTGTACACAATGGTAGTTTTATGGTGATTATTCATTTGCAGGTGTAACAATCCAAGGAACATACCTGTTCAATGCTTGTTAATGACTATTTAATCAGATTAGTCGTATAATGGCGTGTGCACACCGAAAAGTCTT
>JXOV01019812.1:7010-24141 GCA_001014945.1 Clogmia albipunctata | reverse complement strand
TACGGACATCTAATATCACCAACCAGACGTCTTCACCAAAAAATTTACACTCAACATAATTGAATTAGTTTAGTTGTAAAATGTATTATTTGAAAATACATATGTATAAAAGTAAACATAAAATATTAATTTAGTATCTGAAAAATTATATATAAATAAATAACAAAAATCCATAATATTGGTATACATTATAAACGTAATGTGTTTAATCTGAACCTAATTAAAAGACGTTAAGTGTAAATATTTTAGTGAAGGTGTCTGGTTGGTGATTTTAGATGGCCGTAAGACCTGGGAAGGCCTAAAAGCCCGCTAACTTTGGGAAGCTGTAAAATCTACAATTATTGCATTTTTTATTTTTTTTTCGGATTTGTGTTTCTAAAAATTTTCTTTATCTACGGTAATTTTCTTAATTGAATAAAAAATCTGGGCATTACAGGGTTAAAGTCATTAGAAAATAGACGGATACATTGACAATTGCTTACAGTTATAGTGACTGTCGATAAGAATGGAGCAGATTCGCTCTCGTTTTTTTTTTCATGAATGGGTTTGAGACAGTAATAGACTTTTAAATGTCATGTATTTCTGTTAGTGATCTGTGATAAATGAAGAAATATTCATATAAAGGGTTTTCTAAAATTAACACAACTTTTGAATTTGTTATAAAGGAGATTTAAGTTTACCGATATTCATTCGTTAAATGAATCTTACATAACATAGGATTTTGTATGTTATAAAATATAGGCAGATACTTGTAGTTCCTAGGACAACGTTTGTATGTATATTGAAATAAAGAACAAAACATTACTTTGTACTATTTCAGGGCCTTAACAAGCAAGAAAAGTAGCGAATAGAACTCTCAGTGTCAATTTTTGGAAAAATTACAGAAATAGAACATCATCACTGATATATCTATGATAGAACTGATCTATCAAACCACAATTAGACACCTGAATCAACATTTAAACAAAACTTTGATATTAGACAATTAAAAGAAAAAAATTACAATTAATTGATGAATCTCTTAATTTGGTGTAAAAACACCAAGCAAATTTATTTTTTATGCAAGCTCGAAAATAAAAAAAACTAAAAGTTTTAGTAATTGAATTTTAATACAAAGTACTAATTTTGTGTATTTACACGGTTTGTTTGTGGGCATATAAAAATGTATAATCTAACATTGTTTAAATATGAATCCCCTTTTAGAAAAACTATTGGCTACTAAAATATACAGATTTTTCATGATTGTATAAAATTGATATTATGACACTTTATTTATATAACACAAATGCTTCATCTTTATTATTAAAATGTGAACTCCGTGAATGAAATCTAAAATACTTATATATAAGTCAGTTTCGTTGTGTATCGTTTAACTGTATTTGTGAATGATTTCACAACAAAAGGGTTTATTTGAATTTAAATAGAACGTATTAATTGAAAGAACAAGGTGATACTTCCAATGTGCAAGTATGAAAAACAATATATAGCTTTCTTCATCTTCCCGTGGAACTAGAAGAAACATAAACAATGTAAGGGAGATAACTAAATTTTAAATTCGTTTTTAAGAAAACGATTTTTTAAGCAAAATTGTATTAATTTATTTGAAAAAGTATAAAGTTTTATATTAAACACGGTCGAAAAGCATTATTAAACACGCGGCCTTTTTAAAAGCACTCGCTTCGCTCGTGACTTTAAAATACCCTAGTGTTTGATAATGCCTTATTTTATTGACCTACTTGTGTAAATAACTATTATATGATAATTACGAACATTTTATAAGTTTTTAATAGGCATTCTAATAGATGGAAAAATATCAGAAAATGTTTTGAGTAGTATAGCTATAATACATTTAATTCTTACTAAAACTCGATTAGTTGGTAAAACAAATATGTCAATTGTCTAAATGTACAGACGTTTCCTGCACAATTTCCTGTATTTCCTCAAAGGAATCGGAAAAATGTAATTATTTTGTTATCACGTGCCAATCACTTTTCAAATTATGGTCAAGCAATGGATATTGGATGGATAAGTTGATTCTTGGTCGGAGATAGTTTAATCGGCTGTTATAATCGAATTGTCTATCAAAGGAGCACGGATTAAGAAATCTAATTGCAATAAGGCAGAGTGGAATGATAGCCGAGCGAGAGAGAGAGAGAGAGGGAATGGTTGGGATGGTTTGTTTGTCTTGAATCAGATCAATGGGAATTACTATGTATTATATTTTATTGGGGTATTTTGTTTCGCATTCTTGTTGTTTGCAATTTCCTTGCTAAAGTGATCTTCTTTACGGCAAATGATTGTTGGTATTTAAGGGATAATGAAACGTACCAATCATTGGTTTTATTGGAGAGAGAAATACCATCTGTGAACAGTGTGTTCCTGGTCATTTGGATTCTCTTTATTTTGCTCTGGGTTAAGCTTAGCATACACCTTAAATTACAACGAGAGAGTTATTAAAATGAGGAGCTTAAATGTGTTTTAGCTGACGATTATTTCCCGTTTCCATGTACAAGTTTCCAGATGTGAGATATTTAGGTTTATTTTTATTTTAGTTGGGAACCCTTTCAATTTAGTTATTACTCAGTAAACAAAATTTTTATTGAAAGGAAGGAGGGGTAGTGCAAAGTAGAAAGTGTTACTTTTAGTTGGTCTCTACTAATGGAATAGAAAATCAAACCTTCCTTGCAAGGTGCTAATTCATATAATTATGATTTGAGGAGAATGAAGGCAACAGTTTATTATTATTGAAGTAATTTTCTGTTGTTTTTTGCGTTGTTGTCTTCCGTACGGAGAAATATAATAAAACACCTGGAACGTGGAAATGGGATCTTATGAATTATAAGTGAATTTGGGTAATGTTCCCCATGCAAAAATTTTTTTACCAATTATATTCATATTTTATTCCGTTTTTAGTCTTATTACTTATTAAAAATGCTTTTAGCAGGAGAAACCACAGGCGTCTTTTCGCTGGTATTTACTTTTAGTGTTATTAATATTATGATAATAATAAAAAATGGGCCAGATAAAGAATGTTATCGTGGCGTTTTACGGCCTCGAGGAATTGAATTAAAATGGCCAGATTATTGCATATTATCCAGGTGTTTATTATGAATATGGTGTGTGCAGAAATCATGGTTTACGAATTTAAATTGTTTGTAAAAATTCGGCATAACAAAGTAAATGTATTAGTCGAACTCGGGGAGAGGAACTGTGGGAAGAAGGAGGAGGATGAGTAGGAGGAAAACAACATAAAAGCACATTTTATGTGAAAAGCTTAGTGGATCAAATTTCATCGACAAACTTGCACCATTTATAATTCGCATGGGATTATGTTGGTTTTTGAGCAGCTGATGTTGTTATTATCCATATCTGTGTGTTTATAGAGAGAAGAGTTTTCGGTTTTCCATCAAATGCTAATGGTTTTTATTTTATGGATTCAATTTGGCGAGTCTATTTGGTAGATCAAGGATTAAGTTGGGCAGAGAGTTGGTCTCTTCCTTAGGGACTGTGTGTAATGCTCCTCTTGACTTTATATTGACGGATGAATTTCGAGGATAAATGGAGAGAGAGAGAGAGAAGATGAAAACAGAATACTCTGATATGCAGGATATAAATTAATGACAATTTTTCAATGCATTAACGAAATTGAATTTGCAATGAGTGTATGGATGCCATTCCATCCTTTCGTTGTTGGATGTCTGTGTCGCAAACAAAGAAGCATAATCTTATCAACTTTGTCATCTCTGCGATTCGTCAACAACATTTCAGTTAATTGCATCGGTGAAGGGAAGAGGAAGGAAGATGTAGGGCAATGGCTTTTAATCTTAGGGTAGTACACTCTTTTAAATTTTGTTAAGTGTTTTTAGGATATCTGGGAATTTATCTATTTGGTAATATCGATTGTCTAGCTTTTGAAAGTTTTACAAAATTAAATATTCTCCGAAACAATTTTAGAATTCTTGGTAGTTTGTCGTTGTGATCAGAATTTATTTCCTGTGAAATTCGATATTTTTATTGATGTTGGAAATTGATATTTTCTAAGCAAAGAGTTTCTCATTTCAGTGGAAAAGTTTACGGAATTAAGTTTTCTATTTGCTTTAGTGTAGATTTCAAAATTCTTTATTTCCCGTTAATGGATGTGGAATTAATTAGAAAATGGTGGCTTTATTGGCGAATCCCTATTTTAAAAATTAATAAAGTTGGTTTTTATTTAGTCGTTCTGAAGTTTATTGAGAAAATTTTGCAATAAGTTTGGTCCATATTCAATGGTCAAGCACCTGAGATGTTTTCATAAATAGTTAGATTATTTTTAAAAATAAATAATTGACGCGCGCCAACTAGAAGGGCAGCATGCAAAATTCAACAAAAAAGACAGTTTGCTTTGTTTTCGACTCTGTTTTCAACTCTGACTAAGTCAGCTTTAAATGTATTGTGTCTGGAAATTACCAAATTGACACGTTCGCCATCTTGCATTAGTATTGGTTTTATGTACAAATATAATTTTAATATTATTATTTCTTTCCGTTGTCTTTTTACAGGGTTTAGGCCTAATATTAAAATTTTTGTATTTAAATTAATTAATTTTACTTTGGTCGTTGTTAATATTTTTATGCATTTTTGTTGCCTAAAATTGATATTATGGCACTCAAATTTGCTCTTTATAGCACAAAGGTGTTTTTTTTCAAATCATCAACTTAACTAAAAAGTAAACCAAACAATTCATAAGTAACACATTTACACCCGACTTTTTTGCGCTTACTTTAAACTTCCAATTGCAATTTTTAAAATATTCTTTTGATCACAAACAAGTCTATTTAACCAATATGAAAAACTTATTATGCTTACATAACTGCAGAATAAGCTCTATCACGAGCCTTCAATTATAATTGAAAATACTGAGCAAAATATTATATTTGAATATGATTCCTTCCTTATTAGAATTTTTAGCATATGTTTTTGTTTGAAACTCTTCCCTTCAGTTGTTTTTAAACACGAAATTTGAATTACCATTCTAGGAAGGCACAAGCAATTTACCAAGTAACAAAGCTTTTGCTTAGGGGTTTGATGTTTCTATGAAATTCCAGAGTTGAAAAAATTCTATATAATAATTTATGCATTTTTGTTGCTTAAAACTAATATTATGACATAAAAATTTGTTCTGACAAAGTAGTTATTATAGCACAAGTGTTTTCTTTTTATTATTTATGTGTGACCTCCGAAAACAAAATTCATCAATTTATATTAGTTACTTTGTTATTGGATGTTTTTCCATTAAATATTGACGAACTTTGACGAACATCATCCGATACTCTCAGATTACAGTTACGTATTTTTATATATAAAAATTCTGTTGCAAAATTTCATTTTGTTATGAAGTAGAGACATAAACATCATATATTTCTACAAAAATTCTAAGAATTTTTAGGTTTTTGTGTTAATTTATTTAAAAATGCATACAATTTTATATAGCATTATAAAACACTCGGGCCTTCTTTAAAGCACTCGTTACGCTCGTGGCTTAAAACTACCCTTGTGTTTAATAATGCCTTATCTTATCAACCAAGTTTTATAAATAACTATTATAGTAAATATGAAAAACTATTAATTAAATTTAATAAACAATTATATTCTTAAAGAATCTTCCCTCATCACTACGATTAATTATAATTTTTTTTTATTAAAACAGCGTTGTTGTTTTGAATTTAAATCTGTACTTTGAAGTTATTAATACCGCGTGTCGGTGTTATAAATTTCAATTAAAATTTTAATCTTAAATACAATGATGATACTCTGGGAAACTTTGGGCAGAGTGCAATTAAGTATCGTACTTGCTCTGGTGAAATGTTTAATGTTTCATTTTGTGGACACGGAGCGAAAAAGCGATTTTCTGACTCTTTGCCTATCGGATGAAATTGCCTGGAAATAGTCCTGGTGGAAGGAGTCATGCTGGTCCATGATTTAATGATGAAAATATTAATTTCATATTTTAATATTTTGCTTAATGGGGTTTTTTCATATTTTTATAAGAAGTTGATTGCGATTATGTTTTAGATTTTGCAAATTTGAATACTAATGGAAATTATTTGTTCTGTTTAATCAATGTAATGTAAAGTAAAATGGGACCAAACAACCCACGAATGAGTTATAGCCCTCACTCAAATGTATAAATCGGAATGAAGTCTGGTCTGATGCACCATCGTCATTCCTTGGAGTGATGGGTGCCGCCCACCGCCTCCTCCTCACGTTATCGTAATCATTCTCCCTAACTACTTTTATGATAAAGGAGGTGGATAGGATATATGTACCATCAACCAGCCATTTAGAACCGCTCACGAGGGCAGTATAGATCAAACACAGTAAATGGATTTGTTTTTTGTTTGGATAATGTTAGTATGTATTGATAAAGGTTCTTACTAGAAATTGAGTTGTAGTTTGTCTATTCAATCATCATTTTATAAATTGTTCTTTTTCTATGACTCAACAGCCGTTACCGGTCTAGGTCTAACCAATTGGTTTTACGTAATCAAAGTTAACAAATGTCCTATCTATTCATTTGCCAATCTTTCACAATTGAATGAATATCATATTTTTACAAATCATTATTTGTTATGATGTGATTAGCGCCATGAACTGATGGTTCTATATGAAGATCCTATTTATTGACATGTTTTTGTCACCGAAATAGAACACATATACTACGACGAAGACCATCCCTTCTATAACTTTCATCTGTATCCGATCAATGAACAGCAGCAAATTACTAGTGTTAGAAAGATTCGGTTTATCTCTTCTATTCTATGCATTCCATACAAGCTTTGAAAACCTGTCTGATCGAACCAACACCATTGACGATGCTGGTTGTTCGACAGTTGAATTCTGTGCAACGCTTTAACCACTGCGTCACCCCGACCACTTATAAATGGTTAAACATTTCAAATCAGTTTTTATATAGATTTGGGATTTCAATTACAAAATATCCTATTGTTTTAAAAGTTCTTTTATAGATTCTTAATTAAAGAGAAAAAAAACCAAAACTTGTAATTCTTTGATGCTGTCCTAATACGAGTAATTAGAGTAGTGAAGACTCCTTTTCAATTTAATAAAATTTAATTTAATCAACTTCAGTCATTAATATTGTTTTAGCATTTTTAGGGTTTTGTGTGTTGGAATAGTTTTTCCAGCAAAACAACTAGAAAAAAGCGAACGAATGGTAATTCCATTGGGTTAAAGGAAAAGTTTATTTAAATTTTTAATTGAGAGAAGGGAAATCCTACGATTTATTCATGAAAACTATCATCCATTTTCCTCTTCATTTTTTGCCCTTCCACTTTTGATATGCACCAATTTTGATTAAAGTCCGTCGTCATATGGGTTTCTCTATTTGCCTAGCTGGCTGGCTGGCTAGAGTGAGAGAGACTGGCTGTGGTTTGATAAAGTTGAGAAACGGGAAAGTACAGTTCTGAGATTGATTTGAGTTTTCCCATTTGCGAGTCAATGTAATTTAGAGCAAAAGCTAAAATGATTTCAATCGACCATGAAACAGGTTATAAATTGCTGAGATATTCCTGCAATTAACCCAAATTTTCTTTATATTTCCCGCTTTAAACGAAAAGAGGAAGGATGATGCTCTAGTTTTGGTTGTGTGTGCGCCGGGGAAAGCTTTTAGCAGTTGCTTAGCGACTATAATCTCATCTGTTTGAAAGTTGTTGTTGGTAAATGGTCTCGTACTTATTTTTAGAAAATGTTACAATGTAATTATTATATTGTGATTAATAGTTTTATACTTATAATGTCATAAATTTAAGTATATATCTTAAATTATAAAATATAGAAAAATAAGATTCATTAAACTCACATATGGATCGGTTTTTATTCCAAATTTATTTAGATAAATTAACACTTTGACACTATGTACATTTGTATGTTGTGTGAGGATTTTGTATCCTTATTTATTACATTTCACTTTATCACTCTTCTAAATTATATATGCAAGTTCTTTAAATTGTAACATTGAAAAGTACGTACTATTTTACAATAATAACACATTAATACTGAAAATTGGCTCAGAGATGTCATCACATCAGCACTTACTGTGAAATACTGAATTCTGGAAAGACTGTTCTACCGATAATTGTCGACTTGGTTGGGTTTAATGTGGAAATAGGAAAGGGCGCATGAGCAGTGAAATGTTTGATAACTAAAATCCTAAAAGAAAATGTTGACTTTACGAGCTGAATAAAGGGGATTGAATAGATCTAGGATTTCTCCATGAGGGGAAAATAGGAGAATTTGTGCTGAATTGGAACGGTTGTGGGGAATATTGTAACTGTCTGAAGTTAGTCCTGCCAGGAATCGCGAGCGGATAACATTAATTTCGAGAGGACTGCAACGGTGTTTTAATAAATAGTGGTCCTGTTAAATATTGTTAATTAAAATTTAAATTTTTTAATACAATTTCAATTAATATAATGGTGATTGTGTTTGGTGATTGCAAATCGACTTTGCATTTTTAATGGGGAAGAGAGAGAGGGCGAAATATGCAATGAAAATGGCCTGTAGATAAGTTGAGTGCTGGTGAATGAATAGCAAATGGAATTGAAAATCGATGAATATCGTGGAATTAAAATGTCAAATCAAAATGTGTACTGTGTGCGTTTTTGTGCTGATAATTGCGTTGTGATAAGAAATAACAAATAAAATAAAATTAAAATGCTTCAGTTTATTTAAAATTACAAGATTAATCAGATTGGAGTGCGGTTGTTGCTTTTTTGTTTCAATTCAAAGTGGTGTGATATTGTAAAATAGGAATCGCACATTTCGGGATTAAATTTATGCCATTGTGGATCGTAAATGTTAAGCATTCGGACAGTCGGTCAGCGAGACCGTAAAAAACGCGCTGTGGTCGCTAGCCCGCTGTTACATTAGTGGGGTGCCACAATAAAAGAGTTTTTTTTCTGTTTGCTACTTAATTATATTAAAAGAGTCCGTATAATCAGAGAAAATTATTATTTGAAATGTGATATAATACATAAACCGGGGGTTTTTCGGTGGGAGGGGTTGTTCCATTGTTTGTGGTGTTTATCTCATACATAATAATTAGCTGTATGCTAATCAGTTTGCGAATTTTGGAAAATACGCATTGTTAAATAGTTATGAATATCATGAGTGAAATAGTGAATATTAAATTAATTCTATTAAAATTGTATCCGACATGATTTGGGATTAACGCTGACGGTATCGCCGATTTTGGATATGGTGGTGTTCTAAAATGCTGACAAGAGAAGGTTAAATAGAAATTGTGAAAGCTCTTTCCCTCTTTCTCGCTCTGAAATTACATTATTTTAACCTATTTTATGTTTAGTAGTCTTTGAACTCTCTCTGTCTGGACAAGACCCATTGTTGTTTTAATTCCGAATATTGTAATATTATTCGGAGCCATAAGGTGTTGTTGATAACACAGGGTTTAATGACGAACCCTGGTCATGTTTTTCCAGCTTCTAGGGGCTATACACACATTGGAGCCGATCTCTCTCGCTTTTGGGTCGGCTTTTCCATTGCCCTGTGCTGTATGTGTGTGTGGGATTCGGGTTTTCGGATGACTGTCGAAGAAACAAAGCCTACGGGTTTTCACTTTGCATCAGAGATTGAATTAGGCAACCTCAAAAACCGCCTAGATACAATGACAATTCAAAATTCATGGCATATGTCACAGTTGCTTTAATGTCGGCCATAACGTTATTTACACAATTCCCATTTTTTTTATTCTTCCATTTTTCCTATCTCTCTTTATTCCTAAAATATCCAGCTATAAAACAACAGACACACAGTCGAATAACGAGCTCTGGATCTGGTCCAAACATCGGCTCTGAAACATTGGTGAGGAGGAGCGAACGAGCAGTGGTGGCGGCAATACCCTAATTTATGCTAGATGGTTATTGTACCAACTGTTATGTTTTGGATGATGCACCATTAACATGAAGACAATACCGATTTAACTCCTCTCGCCGACATCGTCAAGAGCAGACTTCTGTTTTACTCTAGCGCAGCTGGTTAAAGAGGACCCAACGTCGATTCCGAAATAAAGTCATCCAGAAAGAGAGACAAAGAGAAAAAATATAAGCACAAATATCCATAAGCCACTTGCAGACTGATTTTTTCCCATTGTATCGTTAATAATTTCATCTTCTGGTGGAATTATTATTGATATCCCTCTAGAAAAAAGTCTCTTAATTTGGGCATTTCTCCTTTTGTCGTTTAATATTATTCGGGCGACACCAAAGGCCTGGGACGCGAAACAGGCAGAAGACGCTACCGAAGACGGAGACGAAGAAGGTGTTGTGCCGTTATTGTTGTTGCTTCCTACGACGCCAAGGATCGCCAGAATTTGTCATCGTGGCTACAAGCAGCAGAAGACGAAGAAGTAGTAGTAATAGAACGACGACTAGCTGAAGAAGAAATCGAATTAGGAAAAACTGAGACCGGAAAAACATTAGATATTAGAATCGCACGGAAAAGCAGCAATTGCAGAAGGGCGGGAAAATGGCTTGGCTACATTAGTGGCAGGAGAAGAAGAGCGAAATAAATCTAAGGACGACCAGAGTTAAGCGAGAAAAATTGAAAGGAAAAAAACTCGATTCGGACAAAGTAGAAGAAGTAGGAGCAGTAGCAGAGGAAGAAGGATGGGGCTGCGAATGCCTTACCCGTTGTTACCGCCCGTGTTTTTCGCAGTCAATTTGGTACTGTGTTTGTTGTTAGTTGTAATTGGGACGCCTCAACAAGTCCATGCCAATCGTGAGTAATAACTTTTTATTGGTAATTCGATTTTGCCTTCCTTTTTCGGTTGATTTCAGTTCACAAATTAGATACCCATGAAATGGTCCTTATTCGGGATTAAAGGCGAACACAACTCGCAATATTTTTTTTAGTTATAAAATGAAACTGTCTGTATAGTTTGGGGGGGTTTATTTAGGGCGGTATTAAAGTTTTATCAAGTTTGGACTAGGGGAATTGATGGGAAAGTTTTCGCAAATCGCATTTTTCTTTTACCTTATTATCTCCGTAATTCCATTAGAAAATGATGACGAATAAATCTATTTATCTGTAACAAATATTTATTATCATCTTCCAGAGATATACCTTGTGTATTACTATTTCTTAGAAACCAGTATTCCTGTTATTTAATTTTAAAAGCCGGACATGGCACAAGTCGTGCTGGCCGAATGGTTGGAAACTTTTATTAAACGTCAAGATCAATAAAAATATAATCAATTTCGGAAAATATATTTCACCGCAATTGTATATAAATAAAGATATTAAATCCTCCCCAATTGTTCGCCTTTACAAAGGGCCAGAGAATATAATATACATAGCATAGCGATAACATAGAAGAAGGGAGCTATTCTCTGTTCTGTTGAGTTTAGTTCCGTTCCGTTACGTCAATTTCTAACATCAACCTGTGGCATATGTTGTGTAGCCCAGACATTATTATTTATGATTTCATATGCCACGAAAATATTTCAATGGAAAGAGAGGAGTACACATCGTTTTCTGTTGTTCCGGGCCGAGCTCAGACCGACCTCTTATGTGTGTGGGGGGCGGTAATAAAACGGAATCGATGGAGAATGCTCCTCTTTATTGAAGTTTGCCAATTTTCGTACCTAACCGCTGTGGTATTTGGTATTTGATGGGAAGAGTGGAGCGATAGCGTTCAAATGAATGCCGAAATTCTGCGGTGGATTTATTGGGCATTGATTTTTGACGTCGCAATAACAGATGGTTTTCAATCACACTCAACGGTTTTGATGGAGTTTATCGACGATGACGACTGAGAGATGACCCAAGTCTTGTACTTTTTTGTTGTTGTTCAGGATTCCCAAATTCAAAACCGTGTTATTGAGCCATTTTATACCAGAAAAGGTTCTCTGTCCGGAAATTTGATTTACGGTCGATAGCTATTGCATTAGCGTTTATGTGTTTATTCTTCGATTTCCCCAATCATAAATGTATACTGATTTGGGGAAATTTGAATATACTTGAGAGGTCCTTTGAAGCGTTATTAATCCGAATGGGATATTTACTGTTTTATACGAGGATTTTATTGTACCACTGTAGCTCCCTTTTTTTTTATTTTTTCTAAGAATCTTATTAAATCGTTTTAAATAGAATTTTGCAACGTTAATTTGGAATTTATTTAATAAATGGAGTCTCTGTTGCTGTTATGAGGAAAAAGTTAAAATTCAATTATACCAGATTAAAATAAAAGGGGATTGTGAACGTCCTTTTTCCGATCTGATATAAAACTTTCCATTTTATTGCATAGTAAAAAAGTAGGGGCCGTAAAATGTGCAAAATATGTATTTTTACTGTGGAATAATTAACACAGACGTTAACATTTACCGTGTCCGAGTTTTAATTCAGGCACTTTTATTGAATTTTATTTGGGCATTTTCTGCTCTGTCTAGTCGGTTGGTCTTTTTTTGTGTGTAATTCGGTGAAGTCAATTTATGAATTCACCGTTTTTTTCATTTTTCGCACTTATACACATGGGGAGTTGAATGGTGAAAAGCTCTCCGGTGCAATAAAATTGGCCAGTAAATGTTTTGTGGGTTCTCGTTCTCCTTTTCCTTCTCACTCTCTCCTGGTGGACTGTGTTCATTTATATTTGTCATTTGCGGGGAGGTGGTGGTGGTCAGAGAGAAGCAAGCAGCAGTCAGCCTGGCAGAGTGTGGCCATAATTAAAAGCTGATGATAATAAAGACAACCGCAATTTTGTGGGTCATTAATTGAACTACTCAATTAAAGGTGACGTTTTTGTTTGCGGCCGAATCATCCCCTTATGTTTATTTTCCATTCGGAAATGGATCGGAGGGGTGGCATGGCATGGACGGACGGCATTCCATGTTGCCGCTGGTCATTTGTTTTGTTTTGCAGTGTTCTGCTGGTTCTGTTGATGGTGAGTTGCAAAAAGAATAAAGCAATTTCGTATGAATGGCTCCACGCCTAGAAGCCAACTTCGGTGTGTGTATGTCCACGCTTATTTACCATTTTCCACAGAAAAATATTGCGTGTTCACTTGAGTGTTGTTCTCAGGTCATATATTCGTTGTCACAGAATATAGGGCTGCTGCTGCTGCTTGCTGATGCTCGATTGTGTGTGAAATATTATGAGCAATTAACATCAATTCGGACAACGACGACTTGAAAAGTACAACTATAGATTGTGGCGTCGTTCCCGGTTGATGGACATTACTGTTGAAAATCGAGAGAAATGATTGTAGGGTTCTATTTCTGTTTGTAGATAGTTAAGAAAGTGGTTTACTGTGTGGAAATGTTATAGATTACAGGGCTAGTTTTAAAGCAATTTATTGAAATGTCAAGGGCGTTGACTCCAATTTTGTTGAACTTTTTTTTATAGACATAGTTTTCGGTGGATTAATGAAAATTTTATGCTAATTATTGGATGACGAAAAGGCGTTTTTTTACATATCAGGGTGTGAATTTGTCCACGTTTTATTATAATGATTAAGCCAATTTTTGTGGAATTAGGACATAAATTATCTAATTAAATAATTATAGTGGAATCATTTGGGTGATTACGAGTAGTTCTTGAATTATTATTTTATTCAGAATTTATTTTAATAACTCCAGTTTCATTTTAAATTTTAGTTTGAGGTTTTTATACAAATCTTATTTTTTGTAATATTTTTGAAATTCAATTAAGATATGTATATTTGTTTAAAAGTATTGATTATAACATTGACTTATTGAGAAAAAATAAGTAATTTATAAATTTTCAACTAATATTTAAACGCCTGGTATAATAACCAGGCGTTTAAATATTGACTGAGAATTTATCGTCTTGTTCTTTCAATATATTTTATTTAATATTTTTAAATATTGATATAAATTTGGTAGCACATATTTAATTTAATAAGAACTGCCTTTTTATTATTGATTAATTTCTTATTAATTTAATTAACGTCAACAGTTTTTGTTTCCTTCCGTTCTCTTATTTTATATGGAGTTATATTTCTCTGAAATTTATAACTTTGAAGTGGAATTGCCGTGAGTGTGTTCATGGTTGGTAAACGTTCCAGTCAAGTTGCGTTTAACCTGCTGCAATACCATTATTTGTGTTGTGTGGTTGTTAATTTAATACCCTCGATAGCCTCGATAATAACGTTCTATATTTATTATTGTGGTCGTAGTCCATTTGAACTGAAATGTTATGCGTGCATTCAATTAATCCCCACTGGTCGTATTAGTGGAGTGAAAATCAAACAAAACCACAATGGAGTGACATTTTTGTCGCTGCAATGAAAATAAAATGTTAAACCTTATTCATTACATGGTTTTTAATACGCTGAGTGCGTTATTATGCCAAATTGGGGTTTCTTTAATTTGGTTAATTAGGGATTTTATGTGGTTAATTTATTTATTTGGGAGTAATGAAATTTTTCTTCTTGACCGATTAAAGGCATAATTTTACCGAATTAAAGACGAGAAAATCAATAAAAATATCTTTTATCTTTAAATATTAAAATGAATCGGTCCACGAACTCTTATCTAGAATTCGAAAATGGTTTGACAGATTTGGTTAATTTTTTTTTCGAGTTATTTGTCAAATGCACTAGAATGTTCTTTGAGTGAATGATTAAACAATATTTTACACGACAGTTTTCAATAAATAAAATTATAAAATCGTACAGTTTGTTGTTGTAAATTAAGCTGTTAAGTTAAGGTTTTCGTAAACGTCGATTACCAACCTCCCTACTATGACCTATCTCCCTCATTCGGGGGCTAGGTTTAGCAGAGTAAATATTAAATATTATTAAAGAAAATTACTAAATAACCAATACATTCCAAGCCAATAAGAGCTTTTACTATTCCGATTAGGTAGAACTGGATTTTCAATTACTATTTGTATCTAATATAAAAGATCATTGGAAAATATTTCCTCTAAAAGCTTATAAAATGGCGAACCACTCAGTTTTCAATTAACCGCTTTGAAAACTAATTTAAATTATTTGTTTGTTCCTGTGTGTTTTTGTGGCCTTTAATATTTGAAATACACGACTTATGCAAATTTCCGTTTTCCATCACGGTTTATGTACAAGAGTTTTTCGTTGTTGGCAAATAAATAAATCAAAAGTTGTGTAGCCACTGAATCGTCCAGTAGATTTAGAATAAAATCTACTTGTTGTCCTTTTTTTTATTAAAGTTCATCTCTTTTTCTCTCCGTGTCAACTCTAAAAAGAAAGAATGTGACAATTTTGTCCCTCTTAATAAAATATGAAATGAAAAAAAAAAAAAATATAAAATCAGATGCGGTCACGCTATCCTCCCAACAACAAAATGGTATTCCGTGTAAATCATGTGACCAGAGCAGCGCCAGGATTATTGTTTCGCCGCTGTTACGGTTTGGTCGCGTGGTAAATTATACTTACAGCACTATTGCCAGCTTCAGTTTATGAGCTTTGGGTGCTGCAGTCCGGCGTTCGCAAAAAAGGACGCGAATGGAGGGAGGGTTAGGGGGAGTAGGTTGAGGAGGACAAGGGAGAGAAAAGAGGCTAGCGGCCATAAACAGCAACATAATTGTTTGCTAGAATTGTTGCTGTTTTGATGCTCTGGTGTTGGTGTGTATTAGTATTGTCCAGCAGCGGAATATTTGAAATTCCGACGAGGTTTTCTGGTGGCACTGGTGCTGCTGCTGTTTCTGTTTCTACTTCTGCCTGGACTAAGCGAATGAATCATCCATAATATTATACATTGTTCATGTGATGGGTGTAGTTAACAAGTATTTGCCTCGTTTCGATACTAGTATTGTTGTGTAATAGCTATGGAGCATGTAATTGGTGTAATTACAACGCCAAAATAACCTCCTCTCCCTGTACTTGTTTATTTGAGAATTTGAGTACGTGTACAGTTTGAATTATGGTGCTCCTCTTATGTGAAGTGGAATTGAATTGACTTACCATGTATATGATGCTGTTGCTGCTTTAGAATCCATTTGATTATGAGTCTCGATTCCGGTGAACAAAGGTTCAATCAAAATTACAATATTATTAATGAAACATTGCTCTCGGTAAAGCTTTGGAAAATGGAATTGAAATGCATTTCAAATTCTATCATTTCACCCAAGTAACAAGTTTGACGTTGTATGTTTTGGTACCAAACCACTTGGATTCCGATTTACTTTCCATATCTGGATTTAAATATTATATACAGAGACGTGTCATGGCATTTTTCGCGCCGGATGCTTCTAGTGCTGCGAGAGCAAATCTGTTCCTGTAATATTCATAAATGCTTATATTGCTTAACGAGTTTCTGGTTCAAATTTAAGCGCGGCAAGTATCCGGGAGAGTTCAGCATTAAAATTTCTCGAGGGGGTGTTTCTCCACCATTTAACCCCAATAATATTTATGGTTCTTTAAAGTTGATCAAATGAACATGCTTCCGGTTTTAGCGACTGTGTAATGAATTTTCAATGGATGAATTGAATTATTTGTTTGCAATTTAAAAGGAAAATATATAAAATGACTTTGAAGTATTTTCAATATTGATTTTGTTTTAAAATTATACGTTTTCGATTTATTATTTATTTAGCGTATGAATTATATTTTGTACCATTTATAATAGTATACATACGAGGGTTGCCTTTTATATTTCTGGATTAGAGATAAAAAATAAATATTAATCATTGAAAATCGATTTATTGTTTCTCAAAATATTCCCCATTAAGATCTTTACACTTTTGTGATGTCCAACGAGGACAAACCTTTTTTACGGTCAGCTGTTCATGGAATATCAAATGTATTCTTGTCCCACTAATGCCTAAGGTTGTCTCAATCTCTAGATAAGTCACATGACGATTTTACAATAGTAGTTTGCACACAGCATCAATGGTTTCCGGAACAACAACTGATTTTGGACGAACTTCACGGAATTCGTCCTTGAGCGAACATCGGCCAAGATTCAATTTATTAAACTAAGTTTTCACAGAGCTATAGGATGGTGCTTACCCGCTTCATAGCCGATGTGGTAACATATCCGGCTTCCTCTTCTGAAGCCATGGGTTCGATCCCTGGGCGGGTAGGATTCACTGGGTCCTTTTTCAACTGGTCTAGGTGCTA
>JXOV01019811.1:0-13078 GCA_001014945.1 Clogmia albipunctata | reverse complement strand
TTGAATTTTGGATTTTGCAAAATTTTGAAAGAGGAATGGAAATATGAATTAAAATTTCGCGATGTTTTAAACAAAACCGAGTATTAATAAGATTTTCGAAAAACGGAAGGCACGCAGTTGCTCTAAATACTGTTCGTTGTATTTGGNGAAGATTGCAGTTATGTTGAATTTTGGATTTTGCAAAATTTTGAAAGAGGAATGGAAATATGAATTAAAATTTCGCGATGTTTTAAACAAAACCGAGTATTAATAAGATTTTCGAAAAACGGAAGGCACGCAGTTGCTCTAAATACTGTTCGTTGTATTTGGCATTTGAATAGACGTAATTAAAGGGACTTTATAAAAAGTGTGCCCGAAATCTTATTGTTAAGAAATGATCACCTGGTCCCTGAGGCTTTTATATTCCAAAACCAAAACTCTACTTGTCAAATAGTGATTGAATAAATTTTTTGTGCACTTAACAATGTCACACGTGGCTTTGAAACCTATTCTTCAAAAGCCAAGAACAGAAATGTTTATGCCGAGTCTTTATAACAATGAAATGTTTTGAATTTAGTTTATTAAGATAATAGTTCATATTCTAAGGGAATTACTTTTAATTAAATTTATTTTTAGTTTGATTGCAATGGTTAATGAATAAAAATTCCGAAAATTGTTATTAAACTTGAATTTATTGTAAAGAGCATTTTGTATTTATTCTTATTTTTAAGGATATATTAGAAATTTGGTTTAACATGTTAAAACCCAATTATTACAATTGTAATTCAATAAGAGTGTTAATAAACTTTCTAAAAGTCCTAAATTGTGACCCTTGACATCAAATTACATCAACCCGAATTTATGGAAATTTGATCAAACTGTTTGCGTTTAGTGTAAACCCTCTTATTAGTTTTATTTTATTGTTTGTTGAATAAATACGTAATAATAAATTTCGCGCTTTCTTTGAATGCGACGACCATTTCTAAGGGCGATCGCGACAATAGGAATTCCTCGAATTAACCCTTTCACTGTGCAATGAATCGAAGAGAAAGACCCTCGAAAGGCAGGGAAATAAATCTTATTTTACGCGTGACCACCCCATTTCGGTCAGAGATTATCAACGGGATCGCGGTCTTAAGTAGGGAATGAACTTTCTAGCCGCGATCACCACGAAACTCTTCTTTTATCCATTAAAACGAAGCGTGAAGATCATCATCGCGGTCAAATGGCGAATCGAATGAAGATCGGCGATTCAAGTGGCTTTAAAATAAGTGTTTTTATAGTCGGGGTTGATTTTATTGTTGTAGCATTTTTTTGTTGAAACCCCTTCAATAATATTTATTATTGATATTTTGTTATGGGAAATTAAATTTTTTTTCCCAGTTTTGTGGTATTTTGCGGAATATGAAATCTTGAGGAAAATTCGATATGGTTCATTAGATAATAGTGTTTTTTTGTATTTTTTTGGTAAAGTCTTTGAGTTACAATAACCGTTATGTTCTCAAGTACGTTTTGGAAATTATGTGTCTGTTTTTTAATATCTTATCTAACTTTGGAACAAATTCGATTTAGAATAAGGTTCGTTATTAGTTGGCAAAAATAGATTATTTAAAAAAACCTAAACTTCTCTTTGTGAAACAATAAAAAAAACAGATTGGCCCGCGGTTGTCAAACGAAGAAGATATTTAAGGATATTTGTTCATTAATCTTTTATGTGCGGAAAGGGTCACTTCTTAACAACGATTAACATGGGTAAGTCTGACCCTTTTTCTTTATCACAATTACCATTTCTTTATTTGAAACCGAACTGGATAATAGTTTTTGTTAGGAAATTAATTGATTTTGAAAATAATGCCTGTTTTAAATTATAAAAGAGCAATTGTAAGTTCTGATCTGTTTGATTTTTGGATTTTGCTAGATATATGAGTTTATAAATAAGTTTTTAATATAGTTAATTGGGTTACAATTCTAAGAAATAATATTTACTAAAATTTTATGAAATTAATGTAGGTTTTAACAAATAGTTTACATAATTTTCAATATGTAATGTAATGTACAATTGGACCAAACAACCCATGACTGAGTTATAGCCCTCACTCATATATATAAATACATATGAATGATCACCGGATAATTTTCAATAGAATTTTAGAAATATTTTATTGAAAAAACTTTACATTTTAGTTACCAATGCCTTCTTTAGAAAGTTTCTTATAATTACACACCGTTTGTTTGTAAATTATTCAATGCCGTTGGACAAATCGTACAAGTAAACAAAATTAGTACTTTATACCAAACTTCAACTATATTACTAAAAACTATAATTTTAAATCATAGTAGCATGTGAGGAAAATAAATTTGTTCTGTATTCTTGGCTTCAAAATTTAAAAGGTCATCCTCAAGATTTTTATATCGATTAGAATTTTTTCCCATTAAATGCAAAAGTACAGATTTACTTAAATGTTTGTTTCGGAAATAATAAGTGTTATCTCGAAAATATTAATCATAAAGTGCATAGTGCTGAATTTTCAAGAAATATCGAAATATTGATACCGAAAGATATATTAGCTTCATAGTTAACTTCTTTAATTGTATGTATTTAGACCATTATAGTACTGGATTGTCTTCTTATTCGCGAAAAAATAACTAATAAATTTTTTTTGTAAAAAAGACTGGTTCGAAAAACTCATATATTTTAGAAAACCCATTATGCTCGTTTTATAGAACTTTACTCGTGTTTAATTAATATAAATAATATTTTTGAAATTAAGTTTTGAATATTCAAATACTTTTTCTTATAATTCTACCTTTAGAATATTTTTGATTTTGTAATATATTCATTTTGAAAACTTAACTCAATTTTTATTTTAAACTATAAAGACCAATGAATATTTTTGTGTTTGGATTTTCCATTTGGAAGGAATAATATTATTATTGCTTGGAAAGTGAACTGGAACTAGAAGTAATGGTGTGTGTATCGGCATTTAACACTCACACTATTGTATTTGACTGGTAAATATTTACTATTAACTATTTACAGAAGATTGCGAATTTTTTAAAATAAATGAATAGAATGAGAAGTTGACAATTATTCATATTTCAAGAGTGTTTTTAGACAATCTCTTCCGCGTTTGTCTGCAAAGTGTGAAGGGCTGTAAAACTTGTTCTATATTTAATAGTTTTATTTCTATTTGAAGAAGTAAGAAAATTTGTCCTTTTTGAATTAATTAAATGATTGAAATTTATTTGTTGAAACCTCTTTTTGATTTTCAAATGAAATGAATGGTTAATAATCATAAATGACAAACTGCATCAAGTAGCGCCATAGGACCTTTCGTCTACCTTGTAAGGGTGAAATCCCATCTTGTCACACACGAGTTCGACGTCAATCTCCATAAAATCAACGGGTGGTCCTAATAAAATTTTATGGTGGTTGAAGAGATAGATATTTGATAAATTTAAATTGTTGAATAAAATACATTTTTTTATTTCATAAAATTGAAAAATATTTAATGCGTTTGAAAGTTTACTATTTGCTAGAGATAATAATACCAAAAAAATTTAATTCCACTGATAATTAAATTTTAAATATTTTAATACAAATTAGAGGTTTAGTAAGAAACACCATTGAGATGAAAGAGATTAGGTGTTAAATTTTCTCATTTGACCTATTGTTGGATATTATAAATGATTTCCTACCATTTAAGAATCTGTGTAACGGTATCAGTAAGATCTTCAAGAATATGCCGCGGGATTTTATAATTGTAACAATACCAATTTCAGCTCAAACGATGTACAATTTAAGAGTTGTAAAGATTTTCGGGAGTAACGTTTAAAGAATGCGTTGTTTAATAACATCCAATGAAAGGGTTGAGGACTTGTTGCCAATTTGTCCAATGAGCTTATTAATTTGAAATCATTCAGTTGCGTATTGCCAAAAGGCAAATCGCAAAAGTGTTTGTGTTTGGCTTGTGGGTTTCCAGAAGATCTGTTTTGAACAATTAATTAAAATTGAATGAATTCTTTTGAATAAGAAGGAAAGATTTAAAATGGATGAAATGGATATGGTCATTGGTCATACAAGAGTTATGGTGTGGGCTTTTCGTCTGAAGTATTCAAAATCAATGCACTTTAAGATCCACTTAATAAATTAAAAGTTACACTTTCTATTATATCCAGTACAAAAATTTCGTTAATTTTGGAACTCCTTTTTTTTGTTAAGTTTTTAATAGGGTTTGTTTTAAAATTCTTTACGATTGTTTTATTTCCAAAAAAAATCAAAACTAATACTAATGAGCTTGTTTGCTATTTAAACGATTATAAAATCTTTTGTCCTATTGGGAAGTCCGTTTAGTTCAGATTTACAAACAAAAAATGTCGAAAGAAAATAATTGTAAAACTGTCTTGGATGATGAGAAGTTTGTTTTGGTAAACCCTTTTATATAGCTGTGGGGTAGTTTGTGTTGTTGCTGATCTATTTTTCATCTGTTCAAATTAATATAGTACAACTATTTCCCACACTAAATACCGGATGTATCGAGCCTTCAAGTAATTTTTTGAGAAAATATTTCTTGTTAGATATTCATAAAAAATGAAAAAAGAGTTTTTTTTGACTATTTTTTTTATTTGATTGATTTTTGTTGATGAGTTCCAATTAGCAGGAATTAAAAATGTAACATTTTAAAATTAAACTTAAACGATGGGCGTGATCTGTAAGTAAATAATTTTTATGAGAATGATCACTTCCTATATCAAAATCCTGCATAAAAGTAGAACATGACAAAAGGGAAAGTTGTGCAATTTTTCAATGTCTTGATATCTCCCTATTTTATGTGATTTTCATAAATCTGAAACATCTACCTTAATTTCTATCGTACCCATTGTCAAGGAGTAATTGCACTAATTTCTCATCGCATGAGAAAGTACAAATCGATTCACCCAATATCCGAAATTTATTTTGTCGCGAGAGAGATGAAAGTATTTTCTGTATGAGAAATCGATCGAGTGTCATTTGGTGATTTATTGGTTTTGAGGTGTACTGAAATTCATCTACATCTAGCTTTAGATTACTTTAATTGAACAATTAAATTGAGCTGTTTTGACATAAAAAAATCTTTATGCATTTTAGTTATGTACATAATATTAATATTATGAAATTAAAATTTGTTCTGTTTAATTCATTTTTATGACACAAGTGCTTTAATGAATTATTTAGTAGCCAATGCTTCCTCTAGAAGATGTTTTATAATCGTACAGTGTTGAAAAAAGTATAATTCAATAACACGCTGACAATTACAAATCGCGTAAATACACGCAATTAGTACATTATACCAAAATTTAACTACTAAAATTATAATTTTTATTCTAAGTAGGCGTAGAATGAACATATGTTTTGACGTTTTTCATGCCTCTATAATAAAGTAGGGTATGATTTATTAATTAATTTAAATTTGTTCACATTAACATTAATTGACAAGAAGTAAAGTTCTTCTTAAATGTTGATTATGACTTTTAAATGTGGTTTAAATGATGGTATCACGGGTATATCAGTCATAAAGTGCATGGTGCAAGATTGTCGTGATATTTTGAAAAATTGAGACCAAATGTTCTATTTGCTTCACAAGGACTTCCCTTAATTGTATGTGTTTAGCCTTTTTAAAAACTCAGGTCTTTATTAAAACACACGCTACACTTGTGATTCTGATCGACCTTTGTGTTTAACAATGCCCTATCTTATTGACCTAGTTGTATAAATAACTATTAAAAATAACCAAAGATTGATAGGGGTTGAAAATGATTGGATATTTGAATATGCTGATGTAAGATATAACTGTTGGGTCAACCCCCTATTCACTTCGAATTGATTGCTTGTACTGATTTTTATCCAATTTAATTAGTAGAGTTATGCGTGTGTAAAATAGTTCTAGCCACCCCAATTTTTTAGTCATGACACGTATACATGGCTTGAAAACCAATAAACCCTATTAATGGAAAAGCAATAACAAGATACATTAATGAATAGAGTGTATGTTCAAATGATTATTCAATTAGTCGTCTATTTGTGGCAGGTGTGGGGGTAGTTTTATATTTTTCATGTATCCTCATAATATTGTTAGATTTTATTTTATATTAGACATTAAACCAATTAGGAGTTGTATTTTTAGACCAGGTTATAACCGTTAAAAATTAATTATCGATGAATTTGGTATGTAGGTTTAGGTATATTGTTTTAAAGTAACATCTGTTTTGATTGCGTATAGTAAAATGGGGTTTTATTAAGATAGAGATATGCAATTAGTTAATTAGGGTGGAACCAATACCCATTTTAAATTAATCAGCTCAGTAGATTGTCATCTATTTCTGTTCTAGTTGGGGTGCAATGTTGTTTCTTTCTATAATGTGATGTAATCAGAAATTGAATTATTGTGGGAAAATGCATAATTAAATTTGAAAAACTGTTCTCAAATTTCGTTTAACAGGTGAAATTTTGAAAAATTTGAAGATATGTTTATTAAGAATTGAAGATATTCATATAAATATAGATACTTTTACCGAATTTTAAAGTATGAATTAATTTAATTAGTTGCTTAGTCGATATCGTGATTTAAAAAAGCGCAAATTCCTCCTTTATTAATTTTTTGGAAGCATAGGGCGTCTACGACCGCTTGCCATAGCACCCTGTTCTAGGCCTGAATCGCCATTTTCTGCGATTAATTTGTAGACTCATTGTTTCCTGGTTGCATAAACTCTAGAGGTCTTCATTTCGAATCTTGTTGGATCAGAAGATTCGGCATATGAGTCGAAGCCACTTGTTTATAAACACTTGAATTTTATTATATTCTTGTTTCCTCGCTAAACAGGTCTCACTGCCGTTCATGAGGACTGACTTAACATAGGCGTTGAATATTTTTAGCTTAAGAGTCCTGGATATTTTTTGAAAGCGCAGACTGGCCACAAGTTCTCAAATGCCGCTTTAGCCTTGGAAATTTCTTTTGTTGATGTCCGCGTCCGCGCCCGCGCCTTCATCACTGCTATAATGTTGCCCAGATAGTTGAAACACGAACCCTCCTCAATTTGATGTTCACCTATTTGAAACACGCTACTATCATTCGAACTGATTCTCATTAATTTGATCTTCGATGGCATGATTAGAAGACCGAGCACTGGAAATATAGCTCAATAATAAAACCGGAATATTTATTGGCTTAAAAATTAAAAATTCAAATTTAATTTAACAAATTTATAAGCAAATTTAGATATTTCATTATAAATTATTAGGCGCTGATAAAATATAATCGATTTGAATTACAATAAACTTTGTAAATGATTACACTTACCCTTTCGGGTCTTCTTAATGAAACATGTCAGATTAATAAATTGCTACACATCAAAATTATGTATGCTTGTTGTATTGAAAGGATTTTCCGTTTTACTTAAAACACTCTGACAGATCTTAGTCAAAACAGATTCGATTCGGTATGATTTTTCGAAGATAGAAGATTTGCATTAATTAGCTAAAGGGTTGATGTCATTGATTGTCAGCAACTATTAGTTGAAAATTTCACACCTTTAATTTGGACACAAATTATAATCCCTGGATTCGTCAACCCCTTTGACATTCTTTTATTTATGATACCTTTTTCATTATATCTATAATATAAAGAAATAGTGAGCTATTTCTTTATATTAACCAGAATGTACTTTGAACTCCCATTGTGGAATAAAATTATCATTTATTTGTATTAAACCAAGAAATTTTTAGAATATCCTTATTTGAACTCTTTGAATATTTATAAATTTTAAGAATAAATAAAATTAAAAAGAAAACATCCAATTAAATAAAAGTTTGAAAGAAACTCTTAATTTTTTAAAATTTTTAAAATTATTTAAGTTATTTCTAAATGTGAGTATACAATTACTTATCATCTACATTGAAATATGAACTACAAATGAATTAGTTGCATTTAAAATAATAAACTAACTAAAATCTTATTAGTAGCATCTAATCAATATTTATTTAAATAAAAATGAAATTTCTTTCCTAAAACATAAAAAATGGGACAAAATGGAATTGACCACTTTCAACCGACGCTTAATCATAATAAAATCCAAAATAGCTATTTTTAAAAAAAAACTATATTAAATGAATAAATAAAATAAAGCAGTTTTTTTCTCTTCTTCAAATACTTTGACACAAGAATTTATTTATTTAAAATCCCTATAGTTATTTGTGAAGAATGAAGTTTTAAATACGTTCTCCCTACTATTAGTTTTTATTGAGGATATATTAAGGTTTTTTTTATGTAGTTTATGCCTTAACGGAAGTTACGTAAATGTCCAAAAAAATCAGTATTAAAGGTCAAACATTGCAAAGATATTATTTGAAGTGCCTCGTCACTATTCAATTTAAAAAGACCCTTGGGATGTATTTGGTGGTTTATTTCTGATTTATATGCAATTTAGACCTCCCATCAATTTAAAGAAATTTTATGACAAGCTTCAGGTAAAAGAAAGGCCTTTTATGATTGACGAGAAATCAGTTGCTTTTCCTTTTGAATAGATGATGATGCAAAAAACGCATTCATGTTCCAGATGTCCATAAGGGAAACATTGTCTTCAGATATTTTTTTATGATAAGATGATCATTAAAGAGCAGTAATAAGCTATAAAAGGTTTTTCAGAAAAGTAAAATATTATACCTTTCTTTTACTAGTTTTATAGCCAATATTAATATCCAATTTAAGTAAAAGAATAACGGATTTATGTGTAATTATTTGACCAACGATGTATAAATAACCCTTATTTTGGTTGCCGTCAAATCGGATTAATACGCTTGTAAATCAATTCTTGTGCAGAAAAATCTCCGGGATCAATAAAATCGACACTTCATATGGGTGCATCTCAATTATTTAGGGGGATATTGATATCGAGATGAAACGGTCAATTCCATGGTTTTCAATGCAAAATTAATTTGCTTGAATAAATATAATGCCAATTATATGAACAGTGAAAAATTTGACTATTGATGGTTTATGTAAATAATAGTATTGATTCGCAACTATCATAATATGTAGAATATGTAGATATGTATAAGATCGAAACACATTTGACAGACAAATTGTTGAAGGATTATGAAATTGGTCATAAAAGGTCTTTTGTTCAACAAAATAATGCAATTTTGTTTTATCGCTTAGATTTTAAATATTATTTGCTTTTTAACATGTTTTTATTTTTGGAAAACTATTCTTTAATTTTCTTTTATTAAGTAAATCTGATTATTAGAAAATGTCTTTATGGTTTGTAACTTTAGAACTATATATAATCCAAAGTCGCACAACATATTGAACACATTGAAATTTCGTTTATGACGTCATCTCCGAATAGTCAAACCTTGGTTAGGTTTGTGTGATTGGAGAATATTAATTTAAATTGGGTGAAAAAAAATCTTTTTAAGGAATTGAGTACATGTAATAAGTATCTGATTATAAAATTGGATGTTAAAATGGTCAAAGAAAGTTGATTAATGCTGAAATGTGGGCATAATCGCAAAAGTTAGTTTTTTGGGTTTTCCTTAAAAAATAAACAATTAGTGTAAATTTCTTAAAGCTAAGAGTATAGTCAACACAATAAATATGTTCTGTGAGCATTTTGAATCAGACTGACTCAAACGGACCCCATAGCCTATCAAAAGAATATTCGCGCGACGTTTTTGTTGATTAACCTTGATACAATCTATTGAAATTTCCTACTCATTTCATTAGATAATTTTATGATTGTTGTCTGTAACTTATATCTGAAAATTACCCCTATTATTGCAGTGATTTCATATTATTATTAGTATGCTTACATTGAAGTGAGTGTTTTTACGAATAAATATCTCTTTTATTACCTAATATCATTTATCCCCTATAAAATACGCGGTTTTTGGAAAACCTGATATTTGTGGTAGAATTGATCTTGCGAATGCGGGTAAATAATTAGTACATAATATTCAGGAAATAATTATCGCTCACCACGTACACGGAAAGAGATTTTTACGAAGTTTTCTGGAATTCTAATTATTTTTGTTAACGAATATCATTAGACAAATAAATATTTTTAAATTACAATTATCTAAACAATTTAATTTAAAGACAATAATAATACATATAAAAAGATAAGTCGGGAAGAGATGGGACGAATTTGTCTCTTTTGTATGGCCCGATTCTGGTCTTGAAAAAGTTGTTTGAAATTTACACAAGAGGGAAGTCGAGTCATCGAGCCCCATTGACTGCTTTGAATTTTTAAGTTTTTGAGAATAAGCATTTTATATTTTTTATATTAAACAGTTTTAAAGATAGAATCAAGATTTGGAAGCGATTTACATTAATTAGTATAAAAGAAGTTTTTTTTAAACATTTTATTATTTATTGACAAAATTGGGTACATCATGAGTAGGAAAAGCCCTTTAGTTCATTAACGTTAATATTGTTTTTTTAGAAATATTAAATAGTTCTAGATGGATTTTAATGCATTAAATTTCTTTCCTTCGATAAAAGCTCCATCATAATATTGATATCACATTCTTTTTTTCCATTTTCTATTTATCGTCTTTTCACCCTAAAAAAATTTATTTTGAAGAACAATTTATTTAATCAAAATCTAAACAGATACCTATAGAGAGTTTAACGAGATAGACATGGTTTAGCATCAATTGAATTTGCAAGTTGCTGATAAGGAAAATCTATTTGATTGTAATACAATTAACATAAACAATATATAATAATAACTACAAAGAGCAAATTTGTACATAAAAAGAAAAGATTGTTTCTTTCCTAAGTTAAACATTTAGCGATAGGTTAAATCTTATAACATTGTAACAATATGCATTTAATATTGTGTAATTAAATATTATGTTCTTCTAAATGTATACAAAGTTTAGATACAAACATATTTATTATCGTTTATTGTTCTTATAGCACCTGGATCGAATAAATTTTCTAAAATTTCTCTTTGGCTCAATTCACAGATCATAACATTCTCTTCAATCACTACAAATGTCTACTGATCATAAATAATAGACTGCATTATGTTGCGTATAAAGACACCAGGACCTTTCATCTGTCTTGTTAGGGAGAGATCTCATCTTGTCAAACACGAGTAAGATGTCAATCTTCCTAAATCGACGGGTGGTCCAAATAAATTCTTCTGATGGTTAACAGATATTTTTTTTGTTAAAAACTTTAATGCAGAAGCTGTGATTTTGCAAAAAAGAAATCGTTAACGTGTTTTTAATATACTTAATAGTTTTTAGGGACGCTAAAGCCTTGTGTCTTTTTGCAGATCTTAGATTGGTATTATTTTTAAACGAGATAATGACATAACTAAATAATTTGGATCAAACCCGCATTTAAAATGAAATCTTTGAACGATTGTATCTTGTATAATTAGTTAATTCACATGTGATTTTTTGACACCATCTTTCACTTTAATTATTTAGCAATACCATTTGGGCACTTTTAAATGTACAAATTTGAAGAAGGCGATTCTGGTTTCTTTATTATCGAAATTATTATAACTTTTTTACTTAATATGAAATTAACAAGATAAGATCTTTGTCTAATAGTTTCTTTTAATGGGACAGCTGTATCGACACGAAGGATATGGAAAAAGAAATTGATTTTTTAGATTTGAAAAGAGTTAACTATAATAGCGATTTTTGAGCGCACTGAAGTGTATCTTTTTAGACTAGGAAGCAATATTATTTTCTCAGGATTTAGTGTCAAACGGATAACGCCCATTGTAAAACTGTAATTTAAAATTGCAACAATTTATTTTCCACTGTGCTGCACAATAATCAATTTGATTGGCAAAAATGCCAAAAAAGGCATTCAACTATAATAATTGGTTTTACTTTTAATTCTTTTTTTTTCATATCCCCTTTTAACAGGGTGAGGGAAATTTGTAATATCTAACCAGAAATTAATTTTAATTGTTTTAACGACAATATGAACTTATTTAAGTATATAATATAAAAAAATGTAATAAGTATTATTTTATATAAATTTAGAACTGTATTTAGATTAGACTTGGCAAAATACTCTATTGTTACATGATAATGATTGGAAACAATGTAGTTTTCTAATTTGAGAAGATGTTTTCATGGTAGGAGTAGGAAGTATAAATGATAATGTTATTTTTTTCCAAAGATATACACTGTGAATTTTTCAACAGATTTCTCTATTCAGAGCCATCTTCTACTTCCTCCAATCTTCAAATTCACAAAAAATATATATCCTAATATAATAGATTACCACTTTGTGTCATAGCAGATTTGCAAATACTTGAATAAATTTTCCGAGATAGCGAAAAAAACGCACATTCCGAGTGGGTCAGCTTTATAACCGCTCCTCCTTTTTTTCCTCTATGGGGCATTATTTAAGCCATCTATTGATGGGAGTAGTTAGAAAATCCGAAATAGGTCGCGATGTCATAGCAGGCCGCCAGTAGCACAATAAAAGTCCAAAAACCCCTCGAATTCAAGTAAAGTAATGATGGCTTTTGAAAACTGTACTCTTAATACATTTCTGGATACTAATATTCACATAATAGAACAGCTAATAAAGTCACAATTTCGGATACTGTAATAGTTTCTAATGTATCGGGTTTTTACGCTATTACGCTACGTAGCCAACAAACAGGTCAATCTATTCAACCCAAACCATATTAAAATACAGATTATTAATTTAGACTATTGATTCCGAGTTATTTTGGAACTAAAGATTATTATTGATTTGCTCAATTTTGCCTTATATTTGTTCCATAAAACAATTCTGCTGACATTTTTTACTTAGTTCATAGTCGAATTGACTAGAACCCACAACAAATAGTGTTGACGTCAATACACTTAGTTCATTGCAATTGCGATTTTATTCCATTGCAATTTGAATTTTGTTGCATTGGAATTTACAAATTGGTCCGAGTGGCTCTTTACTTTTAAAATCCAAATTGCAATGGAACAAAAAGCCAATTGAAATAAAAAACGAGAGTTGTTTGAGAGTTGAGTCTAGGGATATTGTTTTTTGTAAATGTATTATATTTTACATTATTCGAAGGTGTA
>JXOV01019773.1:2146-17743 GCA_001014945.1 Clogmia albipunctata | reverse complement strand
AGACTTTTCGGTGTGCACACAACATAAGTCAATAAAAGAATATTTAACTTCCCAGAGAATAGATTATCCACTTTCATGCGGGACAACCTAATAGATACAGTAATAATAACAATTTTTGAATATATAAGTTGATTTTTATAAAAGTAGGCCTCAAAAGTGAATTTTATATAGAAATATGGTAAAAAAAGTAGCCCCCGCTACGCTACTGCCTAACCCAAAAGAATCTAGAAACTTTAAATTTACAAACTGTATATCTCTAAACAGCTTATATCTTAATGTAATAGCAGATTTGCATATACTTTAATCGATTTTTCAAAATTGCGGAAACTTGGAAAATTCCCATGGGTCATTGGTGAGAGAAGTTACTAGTTACACAATCCTAAATATATTCAGAATTTAGAAAATTTGTCTCGCAATGTCATAGTAGGTCGCCAGTATCTCTTCTTAAAAGTTTAAAAATCCTTATTGCTGAAAATCAGAAAATATGATAAGAATGTTCGTATAAAAATTATTGATGACTATCGGAAACTGGGCTCGTTTTGCATTTTATNAAATATATTCAGAATTTAGAAAATTTGTCTCGCAATGTCATAGTAGGTCGCCAGTATCTCTTCTTAAAAGTTTAAAAATCCTTATTGCTGAAAATCAGAAAATATGATAAGAATGTTCGTATAAAAATTATTGATGACTATCGGAAACTGGGCTCGTTTTGCATTTTATATGATAATATGAACACAATAGGACATCTAATAAAGTCATAGTTACATAGCGGGTTTTTCTAGGTTCCATAATTTCCCTACAAATCATTCAAATCGTTCCGAGCCATTTTGGTACTAAAGATAAAAATCAATTTGCTCAATTTCGTCTTTTGATTATTCCAAATATTAATTTTGCTGCTAACTACATCTACTATGATTGCGTAAACTACTATAATTTCCTATTTTAAAACGATACATTTTCCAAGTAAAATCTCTAAGAATTTCAATTCAAGTTTAGAAAAACCAGTAAAACATAAAATTAGTTGTTTATAAGAAATCTTTGTTATTAGGCAAAATAAAGAAATATTTATTTAATTGAGGTACCAGTATATTTCACAAAAATAAAACCTTGTAGATGCAAATAAGAAAAAGAATTCAAGAGGATTAGAAACATTATGAGTTTTGTACATTAATGGAATCTTTGTGTACTACAATTTTAAATTAAATTAGCTCATTGTCTGATAATAAAACAATTGGCATCAAAATTAAACAATGAAATATACCTACAAGAAAGGATAGTTATGGAGTTTATCAAGTTCATAAATCTCACAGCTAAATTAAAGTAGATAAAAATTAAAGCAACTTAAAATACTCCAAAAAGTTGAAAGAACCTATTTTTTGGGTAAAGATAATGTTCCTCATATAAAATTTTTGTGAAATGACCTTGTTTAGTTTTTTTGTCATATTTAATTTTTGCTAATTATAAATTTTAACCAATATTTCACAAAGAAAGTCAATTTGTAAAAAGAGACAATCGAATTGTTTAATTTTAGGAAATTTATAACAGATTTTAAAATAAATTCCCATTTTATTTGAAAGTAATAAAAATATATCATTTAATCCAGTTTAATATCTAAGACTCAAAGCTGAGAAATATCAATCTCAGCGACCCTCGACCAACAATCGTTTTGCACTGAAATTATTTGTTTTAAGTTTTTTCAAAACATGAAAATTTATCCCCGATTCATAGTTCACCTTAATTTGTGTATCATTGATATATTTGCCATATTAAATATATTGTTAGTTAATAAAATAATTAAAATATTCAATCGAAATATTTGTTTTTATTCGAAATGTCAATTAATTTCACGGGTAAACAAAAACATAAACAAACCCAATACAGCTAACAAATTACCGTTCTGTGGAAAAGAGACGCACTGATTGTTTAAGTGACAGCAGTTGGAATGTTGACTCTTAGAGGGACAATAATTTAATTTTTTCATTTATTTTATATTTTAATGTACGTAATCTAGTACTAATAATTAGTTTGATATTACTCAGATGATTTTTATATTAATAAAGATGTACTTCCATATAAGTATTAAAAGTAACCGTTTTCGTGGTTATTTAACGGACTTTTTCAAAATTCAAATAATGCGCCATCTATGAACAGCTACTTTTAAAATTATTTTCCCAACACTCTCACACACACCGGTAAAAGTTTTGTTTTGGTTTTCTTCTTATTGAAAAATGCACGTGGGAATTGACGTTTCTTGTGTTTCTCTGATAAAAAGTTAATTAAAAGTGAATTTATGGTGTTTTCAAAGGCATAGTGCAGTGTAATGCAAAACAAACCAGTGAAACACAAATCGGGAAATGTGTTCCAGGTAAAGTGATACATTTTTCGCGTAAATTGATGAAAATAATCAAAGCGATTGTTTTTCAGTTTAAAAAGTTTGCCGAACGGGTGTCTGAGATTGATATCCGAAGAGCTGTTCTTTATCACATTGACTACGTTGGAGAAGACGAACCAGAGGAGAATGAATCCTACTTCTATTTGGCCCTTCAAAAGTGGAAAGTCTTGAACTTGACCGATGAATTTGATAATTTTCATCGCGGAGTTAAGGACATTGTCACTCTGCCCCAGCTCCTCCTGAAGAAGGAACATGTCTTCGAACACCTCTTCGACTGCCTCCAGACCGCCACCACACTCTCCCTGCAAGCTCTACTGGAGTAAGTTTCGTTAAAAGAATCATCCTTTTTACAATTTAGTATAAAAGGATAATTTTTGTCCTTATTTCAGTATTACAGTTTTGAATTATTTAATATCGAGATCATTTAAAATAATTCCGCAGACGAAATTCTGTTTTTAAAACCATTTTTATTGATTGATCAGAAATCAGTTCTAAAGGGTCGTTAGGAAAGTTTTCGATTTTATCAGAAATATAAATTTTACTTTTTCAATTTTTAATTCATGAATTTATAATTTTTAGTAAGCTTTCAAAGTTGTTGTATTTTAATCATTTATTAATTGTATTTAAGTTATTACAAAATCTCTAACTATACAAATTTTAAATCTGTTTCACCATTAACATGGGGAAAATTTGAATATTATTAATCTACTATTAAGGGAAAGAGAGAGAGATTTATCTTTGTATTTACAGAAATTATATGATTTAAGGGGAAAGAAATATCTGAGTAAAATTTTTCAATTTTTTAGTTTTAACACCTTCATTTTAAAAAACAATAGATTATTTTAACTTTTTTTTTATATTTGTAATATAGATATGATTATAGTGATTTGATTAGACCAGGGGTTCCCATTTTTTTAGGTCCGCGGCGCCCTTTCCATGGTAAAATCTTGTCACAGCGCCCCTATATGATTATTACTGAAAACATAATTTTACCCCAATTAACAATAAGAGATGTCATAGTTAGGTGTGGATTGGAACAAATAGAATAAAATCAATGTTAATGAGTGGTGATATCTGCACAGTTTTCAAAGCAGGGAATAAATCTTAAGACTCTTAAGCTTTCATTTTTGCTCCACTTTGATTATTGAACGAATTTTGTTCCTAATTAAACTGTACCCAAAGAAAAAGTAGCAAAAGCAATAAAAAAATTCTAAAGTTTTTGAAGATAATTTTTTCTACATGAAACCCATCGTGAAGTGCTGTGGTACGAGTCGTATATTCTGTTCCTATATCTGTACATAATTTTCAAAAGATTACCCTAGTTTTTATGAAGTTTACAGCGACAATAACACACTCCAGAACTTAGTTCAGTTCAGAGCACATTGATTTTGATGCAAGCGCTTCCCTATGATACTTTATGTTTTGTTTGTATTTTTAAATTTTCAGTGAAAAAAATCGCGTAGGTTTTTAGACATAATTTAGAAGGAGAAAAGGCTCGCGGCGCCCCTAAAGACTTTCCACAGTTTGGGAACCCCTGGATTAGACTAAAAATATTAAGTATATAAATGATTCCAAGATAAATGTAGATATGGATTTTTTTTGTTTGAAATATTGTTTATGACAAACTTAAATAGTTTTAATTTTTATCGACTACGTTTAGTAATTTTTACTGCATTTAAGTTCTAGATTATGAAAAATAGTATTTTACTTTTTATTATGAAATATTATTGTTTAAATCTGATTTTAAAGGAGTTATAAATTAAACTTCGTGCAATTCCGTATCGAAAAGTAGTTCTGTAACGGTTTACTTTACAGCACGCGTGCGGTAATATTTCAAAAATATTATTATATTATTTTAAAAATCGAGGAGATAAACCGGATCTTTGTAATACAAGTACTCTGCTGTTCAACGAACGGATTCAGACGAAAGTGTGTGTTCTGTTTCGGTGGCAAAAACTTGTCAATAAAAATAGCCTCTATATTGATTCATCAGTTCTCGTACTAATCACACCAGAGCAAATAATGATTTGTAGAAATGATGTCAATTGTGAAAGATTGGCAAATGAATAGATAGGGCATTTGGCAACTTTGATTGCGTAAATCAATTGGTTAGAGCTAGACCTTCGCATCGATGGAAACATCTAAGGGCAATACGCCCAACTGCGGAGGGAAGAGATCTGACGGAGCACAATAGATCTTCAGGTCAAAGTGCAGGATCACCTCATTAATATATTTTCCGTACATGCTACTAAGATAAAAAATTATATTTTTAGTAATTGGATTTTGGTATAAAGTCCTAATTTAGGGTATTTACACGATTTTTGTTTGTCTGCGGGTATTGAATAATGCATAACAAAACAGTGTGTAATTATGAAGGACTTTATAAAGGACGGCTACTAAGGATTTTTAAATCGAACTGATTAAATTTTATTATTGGTATTAAAGATTTTTTTTAATTCGATGTTCCTTTCATTTATTCATAACCATAAAGTTCATTTTCTTTAATAAAATGTGAATGTGTACAATTTTCTATTATTTCATTTATTATTTTAACTTTTTATTAAATTTTATATGATTCAATATTAAATCAATTAAGAGTTTCATTGATAAATAATTAAAAATTATTTTGAACTAATATTTTAACGTTTAAAATCCTCAATAATTTTTTTTCAAAAGTTCAAAATTTTCAAAAAACTAATGTAATTTTTTTTTACTTTCCAGAATTGTCGCAGTGCTAGCCAAGGAGCTTCAGGAGTACTTTTGTGAGTGGCTGCCAAAGATCCTGTACAAGCTGCTGTCGCTGTTAAAGGACAAGGACGCTGAGATAGTGGAGTGGACTTTGGTTTGTTTGGCATTTTTGTTTAAGTACTTGAAGAAGCATTTAAAGAAGGACATTGGGTTGGTGTTGAACCTGGTGATGCCCGTGTTGGACGAGAAGCAGCCGGAGCATATTCAGAATTTCGCGATTGAGTGTTTTTCGTACGTGGCGAGGGATATCAAGGATAAGAACCACTTTTTCGAGGTGATTTTAAAGTTTTGCTCTGATCATGGGAATGTTACGAAGAGCTGTGGTCAACTGTTCTTTCAAATTGTCCGAGGCATCCCTGGACAGTTTCACAGCTCTGCAGAGTACTTTTTATCGTCGTGCTTGGACCTTTTCATGAAATTCAATGAGAAGAATGCAACAGTTTTTAAAGATTTGTTTAATTATTGCCTTGATGCGATGATGCCGAATATTTCGCAAAAAGCGATGGTTCTACTTTGGGATTTACTAGTGCAGAGAGTTGGGAAGGGATTGAAAGAGGAGAAGTCATCAAGTTTGCCAGTATTTTTGGGTTTTACTCTGAAATTAATTGAGTATAGGAAAGGGTTTTTCCTAAGTGACCATAAAAAGTTGATTAATTTGATTTTGGAGGGCCTGAAAAAGGAGAATAATTGTCCAGATTTAGAGAGAATCTATTGCAATTTAATTATCGCGATTTTGAACGCCCAAACTATTAATTTAGAACATTTAGAAGCCAATGACTTGATCAGAGCGATGTTAAAGACTAAGGATTATGACAATTTTAGACACTTTGTCAAAAATACATTGAGTTGTTCTCAATTTGAACAGATAATCATGCCAGCCTTCTTAGAATCCCTAGATTCTGGTACTTTCCCAATAGATGAGCCCGCTTTAGAACTGATTGTGGAGATTTTAATTCAGAAATCTCCTCCACAAAGAGATGGAATAGATCTTGGATATGCTCCAAATCAGATGAAATTCGCGAAATGCCCAAATTTAGATAAAATATTGAATGAGAAATTGAATGTCCCGATTGAGACAATGCCTACAGATGCCCAATTCCAGTTGACACTTTTAATCCAGAGATATAAATCGCCAAAGGACGTGACAAGGGAGGTGAAGTTGCGGATTTTTAAACAGTCGAAGGCAATTTTGTCAGATCTGATAAATAAAACCGACTTTGACAAGCCCATCTTTTTCCTCTACTCCTTGATGATTGAGTTCCTAATTGCTGTGAATCATGACGGATTGGATCTGGTGGAAATGGTGCTGCAATTGTTGCCCTTTTGCTCTGGCTATAAAACCGTAGAGGCGTTAAGGCTGGTCGATTTACTGTTGGCCAAGTGCCCGGAGAATAATTTAACGATTGACCTGTTCAACCGTTTGCATCCGGTCTTGAGTGAGAATTTATGTAGCCCATTTCACACCATGCGGTTGCTCAGTGTGAACTCGTTGCGAAAATTCAGGCATCTGGAGGAGTTGAATAAAAAAATTGGTGGCAGCGGCGGGAACAAGGAGTTGTTTATCTACGATTTAATCTATCGCGTGGAATCCACGGAATCGAGCATTGAGACTTATCGGGGCCAGCTGCAATTGTTGCAGAAGTTTACATTTGACACGGTTTATTATCAGGCATTGGCCCAGGATTCAGCCCTGGTTAAAAAGGATCCCTTAAAGTATCTGTTGGGGGTGCTGAATTTGAATTTTAAACTGATTTGGCAGCCGACGATGGACATTATCAAGAGTTACGCCTTGAATATGGGCGTAGACGACTTTTGGACGATCTACAAAAGGCAATTACAATTGGATTTATCGTCGGACATGATACAGGTTCAATATCCTGTAGAGAACGACATCCTCAGGCAGTTATTCTCGTTTGAGGAACCACCCAAATATCGACCGGATTTCATAAATTATCGAAAACACATTTGGTCAATGTTGCCAAATTTTGGCAATAACCTACTGGAGAGAAAGAATAAGGAACTGATTACAATGTTCTTGGACTTTTACCAGACCCAGTACCGACCGCACTGTCAAACGATGGCGAATGTGAGGCGTAATTTAATGCAGTTCAGCCAAATACAGGAGACACAAGACGACAACGATGGGGAGAAGGATGATTTAATGGGTCAAAATGAGGAGCTAGACAGGGACGAAGAGTCAAAGGTCGAGCACGACCAAGATGAAGAGGGTGAGGAGGATGAGGAAAGCGAAGAAGAAGACAAAGACAGTGAGAATGAGGAGGAGGATGAAGAGGTGGAAGAGCAGGAAATGGAGCAGGAAAATCGTCTTCTCAATAAGTCATACACCAGTGAGCTAATAAATTATTTGTCAATACTTCAAAACATGCCGAACCCGAGGACGATTTACAAGTCCGCAGAAATGTACCGCATCTACATGGAGCTGTTGTCGAGCAGGAATGCGAACGTGCAATCTCTGGCGCTCGACTGCATTCTGGCGTACAAAGACAAGAACTTGGTCGCATACGCGGAACATTTGCACAATTTTATTGATGAGAAAAAGTTTCGCGATGAGTTGAACAGCTTTACACTGGCTGGGCCAGAAAGGAGGAAGGGAAAAGAAGGGGATGGGGATGAAGAGGAGAAGGGAAGTGGAGCAGTTGTTGTGCCAGAACATCATCGGAATTCTGTTATGCAGATTGTGATGCGAATCCTGTACGGAAAAATGTACACGAGGCTGGTGGGACAGCAGAAGAAGAAACGGGGCAAAATGAACGTTGTTCAGGCGCGGAAACAGACCGTTATACGGTACATGAACGGATGTACAGATGAGGAGCTGTTGGCGTTTATTGGGATGTGTTTCCGACCGTTTGAGGAGCTCCTTGCTGAATCTAACTTGGACGAATGTCTGAACCAGGCCGAGGAAGAAATGGCCAAGTTGGAGGACGCACTGAGGCCTAAGTATTTACACAGCTGTCTGAAGATGGTCGAAATGATGATGAACCAGTTCGGACTAAGAGGGGATTTAATTTTAAGCCAGTTACTGAAGCTTATTCTAATTATCCAAGCGGTGGTGCAAAAAGTGATTGAGAACAACGTTACAACGGGAAGTAGATTGTCTGGAATGAGCACTTATAAGGGGTTAAGGAAGGAGGTAACACTTCTCCTCAGACAGTTCTTTGACCAGTTCGATAGTTACGGCTATAAATCGTCGGAAATTGAGCACGTTTTCCGGCTGTTTGTATGGCCGGGCTGTGAGAAATTGGCCCAGGAGAGCCAGGCAACCAGTAGTCCTGTTGCCCTTTTGAAATTGTTTTTCGTCTGGTCGAAAACACCTCGCTATTTTCCCCTTTTAATTAATGCCCGAGTGTCTGACGGTCATCGCGTGAATCCACTAAATCAGATAATGAGTCTATTGCATAAAACGCCTAGCCACACGAAAATTGCAAACACGATATTTGATATGGTGTGTAATTTATTGACCATGGAAGCGGAGGAGGAGGCGACCACATCATCCTCTTCCAGTTTTGATTATTTACTCGATCCTACGTTGCTAACCGAACAACAGAAGAGGGTTCAGGAGAAGGGGCTTAATTTCGGAAGTATGATATTAATTCCCCATTTGGACGTCCTGGTCGAGAAGATTCATTCGAAAATTGGCCATGGGAGGGGGAAGGAAGTGGGAAAGAGGGATTTCACGATTTTAAACAGGATAACTGAATTAGTAGAGGACAAAGGGAAAAGCGACATCCTCTTAAGCCTTCTCTTACCAGTGCTAACGAAAAAGACTAAAACCATTACAAATGATACCCAAATGGCGCAGTTGATCAACTCCTTGATTAGATTGTTAAAGAAAACCGACCACCCTGAGAAGCACATCAGAATAATAGCTCCTCTTTTTGAGGAACTTACAATGGTAGGTCCCAGAAAGCTTCTGTGTGACCTGTATGTTGCAATTGAAAAAAGTGAACACTCTAATTTAGTCATAGAACTAAATGCCTTAAACAAAAGATGGGTAGGACAACCAGACTATGACAGAAGATTAGCTGCTTTTAAAGTCATAGACGAATTGATAGTGTCAGAGACAATGGACATAAACCTAAGCCTTATAGTTTTGTACCATGCCTTCTACTTTCTAAGGCACGATAAGGACTTGGCCATGAGAAGTACTTCGAGTTATTGTCTCAAGAAAACTGTCTTGTACTTGGCTGGAAAGTATCAGAATGACCCTAAAGAAAGAAAGTACCTCTTTGAGACAGTTATTCTGAATATCATCAAAAGAGGAATAGCTTCTCAGGAGAAGATAAAGAATGAATGTATTTCAATCTTAGGAGACTTAAGTAGAAACTATCCTAATATTCATTTTGTCTTTGCCGACCTAAACCCCTTGACCAATGCTACGGATAAAGAAGTAGACTTCTTTGAGAATATGATCCATATGCAGACCCATCGACAAGCTAGAGCCCTAACCAAGTTTATTCAGTTTGTAGCGAAGAGTGAAGGAGAAGTGGCGATGAACCCTAGGACTTTGACGGATTATGTCTATCCAATGGCTGTTAGTTATCTTTGTAATGAAACCTATACCAGTAATAATGCCCTCATTGATACGGCTATTGACTGTGTAGCAGCGGTCTGTAAGCTTCTTCCTTTCTATCAGTATCAGACTATTTTAAGGGTTTTTATCAAAAAGTTGAAGACTAACATAGAGTTCCAAAAGCAAATGGTTAAACTAGTTGTAGCCATCATCGATGTCTTCCATTTCGATTTTTCGGAACACGAAGAGAAGCTTAGTCAGCCTATAGTTTCCAACAAGAAACCAGATCAGAAACGAGACTTCCAGAAGGTTAAAAATAAGAAGTTCAAAGGCAAAAAGGGACCTATTAAAAAGAACACTAAACCAGACAGTCTAGACACATCTAAAAATGAAACAGAAGGAGATAATGATGAAGAGGAAGTTGAAGAGACTGAAATTGGTAAAGAACTCAAGGAAGTTGAGAAGGAGTCTAAAGAACTACTGAAAGTAGAGACTAAAAAGGAACACCATAGCCATACAGACTACATTTTAATGATAGGCTTAGTTCAGTCCTTAAATAATTCTATCCTAGAACTTAGTTCTAGAGATAGTTCCCATAAAGCAAATAAGAAGAACTCCCAGTTTGAGGAAGAGGAACTGCTTAGAGTTCCAATAGCCTTAGCTACAACTCAGCTACTCTTTAAAGTTTCTAAAAAGCTCTTAGACCAGAGCTTACCTAAGATCTTCCTGAAGATGTGTTCGTTCCTAAAATCGAGGCTTAAGTCTGTAAGGATTATAACTAGGGATGTTTTAAGGAAGATTATGCTAGTACTAGGACCTAGTTATCTTCATGTGTTAGTGGACCTTTTGACGTCTTTGTTGAGAAGAGGCTTTCAAGTTCATGTTCTTGTAGTAACTCTGCATAATATTTTGGAGTCCCTCAAACCGAAATTCACTGCTGAGGATATGGATAATAATTTGTCGAGGATCTTGAACGTGTGTATGGAGGACGTGTTTGGGCAAGCAGCGGAGGAAAAGGAAGTTGTGAAGATAGGCAATAAAACCCCAGAGGCGAAGACGTCTAGTAAGAGTTACTTGATTTTGAACATTTTGGCGACGAGGATTTCGGAGAACTGTCTTTTAGATTTATTAGTTCCCTTTAAAGGCCAATTGAGTAGGACTAATTCAGCCAAAGTGGTGACCAAGGTTCAGATTTGTTTGAATAAAATAATCACTGGTCTAATGGAGAACCATAGTATTACGAACAAGTCGTACTTGATGTTCATCTATGGGGTTTTGAATGAGAATATTGCCAATTTAAAATTTGTCTTATCGGAGACAAAGGCTCAGAAACTGGAAAAGGCTCTTCCGGATCGGTTGAAAAAGGCTGACATTTATCTGATTGCCGATGAGCAGAGTGCAATGAAGAAGAGGGATAGTCTAATTAAGAAGTCTGCGCTGACAAATGCTCACGTCCTGAATGAATTCGCGCTGGGACTGTTGCAGATGGTGATAAAAAATGAAAAGGTGGATATCGCCACTTTTCAGGCGTTCGTCAATCCGATTGCCGAAAATCTGGTGGATTTATTGACAGGCAGCAGCCAGGTGCGCGTGATTACCCTGGTCCTGAAGTGCATTTCGGTGATTTGGAATCGTCAAATCGAGCTCGCGAATATCGTGAATGCCCAGAATCGAATCGTGGAGCGGATGTTCGAAATCCTGAAAAAGTACTCCTCGCAAGACTTGACCCAGAACAGCGAGAACTATCAGCTGATTCGCAGCTCGTTCAAGGCGATTATGTCGTTGATTCGATTTGTCGACAATTACCAGATTGATGCGGACCAGCTGAAATTGCTCCTCTTCTACGTGGAGCAGGATTTGCATAGCAAGCAGGCGATTGCGTTTCCGCTCCTAAGGGCGATTATCGCGAAAAAAATGTTTGTGCCGGAGATTAACGACACGGTGGCGATGGTGTCGAAGCTGTGCATTACGGCGGATTCAGAAGCGGTGCGGGAGGAGGCCAGGCAGATTTTAATCACCTTCTTCCTGGAGTATCCCGTCGGGGACAAGTTCGCCACTCATCTAAAGTTCTTCGTTTCGCAATTGGGGTATGAGGTCCCCTCAGGAAGGGAATCGGCCATCAAAATGCTGCTGGTCATCATGAAGAAGATTCCAAAGGTGAGTTAAATTGTTTTAAGTTTTTTAATTGTTTAATTTGTTATTTTAAAATTTTAAAAATTCAATTTTTCATTATTTAATTATTAAAGTCAAGTGATGATTAATGTTTATTTAAGTTTTGAAACATGAGAATTATGTTAATTTTTAAGTGAGACATTCAACTTCTTTATCAATTATAGAATATTCATTTTTAAAAGCATTTCTCCGTTTAATTGACATGTATTGAAATTAAGATTGAATTGAATACATAATTTCTATTGTTTTAAATATTATTTTATACTATCAAATAATTTTATTGAAATCATTATCATGAATAACTTAAAGTTAAATTCTGAAATTACATATTTATTCTTCAATGTAAAATGTGTGTAAAATGATCTCGGAAAAACTAGCCTAACGGCTCGAATTTCACATTGTTCAAAATAGTTATTTATGTTAGAAATATGTGAACTGTGGGTTTTTATTATTATTATGTGTAATGTTATTTTTGCACTCCCGTATCGAAACATACGCTTTTCGATATCTATTTGAGTTTCATAATGTTGCACTTTAAGCACTCAGTGAAAATTTTGAATTTTTATTTCACTAGTGGAAAATTTGTTGCCAAATATCCTAACCTAATGATGTGTAAAAAATTACAGATATTTGCTAATAAAAATAATTTTTTTGTATTTAGTTCTAATTTGGATAAATTATTAAAGTAGAAAATGATATTTAAATTTCGGACAACACAAGACAATCATAGTTTAGAGACAATTCGATTATTTCATAAGTACTACCATTCATTTTAAAACATTCACATCTATGAAGGATTAAAATTACGAGCATCGTTTTAATCACATGAAAACCTCAAACATTTTATTTAACCATTTAACTCGATATTTAAAATATTCGCATATTTAACATAATTGTTATGATTAGAATAGATTTATATCTATGAGAGAAAAATGCTTTTATGAAAACTTCCTGATTTGATTTCGTAAACCTTTTGTTTGATTTAAATTAGGATTAGGGAATAAGTATGAATCGCATGTTAACAAAATACTCTTCCCCTCCAATTCCAGACAATAATCCAGAAGAACATCTCGTTTTTGTTTTTGACGTTGGGCGCTCGGATGGTGAACGACGACCGTGCGGAGATCCGTGTGCTGGTGTCCAAGTGCGTTGAGGAGTTGATTAGCAGGAGTGATAAGCGGCGACGGGAGCAGCTCTTCGACATGGTGCTCGCGTTGATGGAGGACCGGCAGGCGAGTCACATTGAAATGGCGGCGTTGTTTTGCGGTCGTTTCCTCGCCGCTGAACAGAGCGCCGATTTTGCGAAGCGTGTTCTCAAACTGTTGCCTCTGGTCGTGCAAAAACTGACCACGGCACCAACTACTCCTCATCAAAGCCACGACGACAATGAGGAAGAAGAGGAGGAGGAGGATGGAAAAGGAGAAGAGGAAAAGGGGAGGTTTGTGCGGGAAATCGGGACCGTTGACTTGGACAACAATAACGAGGGTGCATTGTGGCGGACGAAAGCGCACGACCATCAACTGATCCAGCTGCTGAACCTGGTAATTAAGCTTCTGGAGCAGTATCCGGAACTAATTTTGGTGAGTGACGGTGATTTTGGCCCGGTCATTGACCAGTTGGCGTATGGTTGTCAGCGGCTGCTAGCCTATGGACACACATGGGTTCGGTTAAACGCAGCCAAGGTGATTGGAATCGTCCTCCAGGCGTCAGACTTCGATTTATTGAGAAAGTGTTTAAAGAAAAATGACGATGAAAATGATGAAGAGGATTCTAAATTTCCTTGGAGTTACTTGTATTGGCGCCCCCAATCAGAGATCAGGTCTCTAGTCCTAGACTTGTGCGCTCAACTGAGACCGGAACAGGTGGAGCCGGACATGGCCGAGGAGGTAATGAAGGACTTGCTGGTCGTCGCGACGATAATCAAGGAAGTGCCGCTCGAGGACGTGAAATTAGCCGACGCCAAAATAAAACGAGTCAATCTAATTTGGCTCATCCGACGGCTTAATTATGCAGCAAATGCCGAGGTCATCCACTCCCCTCACTCCACAGTCCTGGTAAGTGGTTTTCTGGAAATCTAATTAGGGTTGGTAATAGGAAGAATATTTGGGAAGTTTTTTACATACCTTTTGCAGTTTTTTTTATGGATTTCATTCATTCTGTTTATTTTTTTTCTACTTTTAACTGTAAACGCTTGAGAAAAACTATTTGTTCATCGATTGTTTAAAGTTACTTATTTTTTTTCAAAATTTACATTCCTTGAGAAAATTCTTTCTAAAAAATTATTGCAAACTTTATTCGTCGAAAATAATGCAGACTTATAAAACCAAGATAGTTGAAAAATCATTTAGACGTAAAAAAATAACAAAAAATATAGAAATTTCTCAAAAAAATTATCTATTTGGTGAGATACAGGTCCTTTACAATAATGCTATAAATGTAAATGTTTGTTTGGCAGGTTTTAAGGTAACACTTTTATGGAAAATACACAGTATTTTAATTAGGCAATTAAAGATCTTAATATTAAACACGCGAACGCGACGACTATAGAATTTTGTTCCTTAACCATGGTAATTGAACAGCTTGACTGTCGGAATCGGAATTTCTGATTTTTTGCTAAACAATCTTCCTTCTCAGATTTTCCTAAATTTTTTTCTATTCTAACCCAATCGTTTTTAATAATTCTTATTTCTCAGGACCCGTTGTATGAAATAAACATTTATTATCTGAGAAACTCTTTGGGTATCTTTCTCATGATCCTTTCGTTTGGATATTTATCATGGTCAAGTGCAAAGGATACCGACTTCTTACAGTTAAGCCGACCGATCTAACAAGATTTTTAAACTTTTAAGGGAAATATATACAAAATGGCATATGGGGTATAGCTCGCATCTGACTGGGCGATCATGTGATCCAAATGATTTTCGCTAACTTGTCAAAATTTGATCGCATGCATTCCATGCGTCTAGGTGTCAGAGCCCTTAGTAATTCTTCCAACGTAACGAGTGTTTATTCACAATCAGTTTAATTGAGCTCACATTGGTATCTTTTAAAGATTTATTTTTGTCTTAAAATAAGATCTTATAGAAATAGTATCATATTTATAATTTAAGAAAATACCTCTCGTTTTCTTATAAATGGTATTTAATTAAATTAGACGTATATCGAAGCCGAAATTGTAGGAGTTTGTTTTTTTTAACTTGCATTCCTATATGTGTTTTATGTGATAAACAGATTATTGCTGATTTTTGTTTAAATCTGTTTTATTTTTGTTTCCGCTCTGTTTTTGCAACATTTGAATATTAATTTTAATACATAGATAACCAAACATGATTACTGTATAATATAGCGTTGTTTGTGCTACACATAAAGAATTCTGACCCAAAAACAAAACTATATGTCAATTTGAACATACTTCCCCTAATTATAGAACTTGTTTAATGAATTTGATTTATAAAGAAAAATGAAGCGTGTTTTATTAATTTTAGTTGTTTATAATATAATTTTGTTTTGATTTTTTAAAAATAATTATTAAAATGCATTTGATTTGTGAACCCTAAATTACCATTGCCCATTTATATGAGCATAAATTACAACAGAAGCGAATGAAATGGTTTATTGGCGATTACTGAACCAGTTTATTTTCGATTTTCCAGCGTTGTGCGATTTTCCATTGGATTGAGGGTTTATTGAATGTGATCGGCGCTGGGGGGAAGGAGTTGGTTTCGGGGCTGGCGGGTCTCCTCCTCGCGCCCGT
>JXOV01019765.1:0-13700 GCA_001014945.1 Clogmia albipunctata | reverse complement strand
ATTTAAATTAACAGGGTGGATCATAACAATAGTAATCGAAAGCAATTTTCTTGTATTCATATTTATTTGATTCAGTTTCAGTTTTACTTTCCGATAATTTGCATATATATTTCCTTTTTAATTTGTAAGAGATAAAGTTTTAAAGTGTTGGACAGGAATTTTACCGTAGTTCAAGAAATATATTAAATGTGTTTTAATTTATTGGTATAATATCGCCATTTTCATTAATAAAAGCACTTGTATAATGTGTTGAATTTAGTGACAAAAATGTATATAGATTGGAAATAAATTAAGTTTCGGATATCATTTAATATGCAAACACTTTAAAGCTAAGAAAATTAAATATTGTGATTATTTCAATCACTTCAATGCTTTTTAAATGGATTGATAATATTAATTAAAACAAAATGGGTTCAAATTAGATTTAAAACTAATTCTGAATGGATTTTCATTGTTATATTTAAAATGATAACTAAGTATAAAAAGTACTGATTATTCAAGGGTTTTTGTATTTGTAAAATGTTAAGGTTGAATCGATTAAACTAAAATAAACCATCGTCGGCGTCAATGTAATTGCTAAATATTATAATCTGATTAAACCGAGTTTAATTATTAGCCCCACCTCATCGTGATACTGCACGGACGACGACGATGGCTATGAAGCCATAAAATTAATAATGCTCAGTCACATTAATTCCCCGTTGAACAGGGAAATTATTATTAACAATTAATGGCTGCCGAAATCAATTTTATTAACAATTATTCCGGCCTTATGTACAAATATTGGCTGGAATCGGAATCGAGTGGTGGATGGAGTGGAGGCGAGTGAAGTGGATGGCTTTGTTGGATCAAAATACATAGTTCACGAGAACCGATTTCGAAATTCAATTACAAATTGCTTCAATTACACCGATACTACCTCTCCACTGCTGCATGCCAGCCATTTGTGGAAGACGACGACGACGGAGAGGAGATGTGTTCATTTCACATTTATTCCGAAGCCATTTTCGGTCTCTCGATCCGAACTCTGGCTGAGTAGTATGTGCCTCGAACAGCCTCATTAGTATTCCGAGTACTGTTTGGATAATAATAAAACAATATCCCGGCGGGGGAGGCACTCTCAATCGACACGACGACGACGTACCAGAAAGCTCCTCCGCCATTCGAATATTGTCTAACCATCATTTTTATTTGCCAACAGAAAGTACAAGGGTTGCTCGATAAGCATGAAACCAGAAACAATTATTGTCATCTTTAATTCAATTCAAATACAGTTTTATATAAAAACCAAATTAAGAGTACAGATGCAGCCCTGTTGAAGAAAGTATCCTAATATTCAGCTAGGTATCTAAGATAGAAAATATTATTTAACTTGTGTCAAGATATAATATAATAGGGAATTTGCCCAGAATTCGATTTTAACGACTAAAATTTCCAAAATTATATTCCAATGACAGTATTTGTGGCGTTGTCTACTTGACTGAATTTGTTAACTCGTTTTCCTCCATCAACGATAGACGACTATTGTGATGGTTAAGCGTCTTCTATCCTAGCCTCAAATAAATTAATATCAAATATCCGCCCGCGTTTAATTTACACGAAATATAATAACACACAGCTTTTGACTCTATTAATCNCTTGACTGAATTTGTTAACTCGTTTTCCTCCATCAACGATAGACGACTATTGTGATGGTTAAGCGTCTTCTATCCTAGCCTCAAATAAATTAATATCAAATATCCGCCCGCGTTTAATTTACACGAAATATAATAACACACAGCTTTTGACTCTATTAATCAAACCCTTTTTCAGAAACCATTAAGATTTCAGATCGATGTGATCGAGAAAATCAGCGACTGAAATGGTAACGTGTTTTGTGAACTTTCTCTACCGTAAGTATATACATAGTTAGTTACAGAATCAACAATTGAAGATATCATTGGCTTATAAAAGTTAAACCTTCAAAGTTTATTTGATTTACAAATTATTTCTTTATTTTTAAATTATCATTTAATAAAGATCTGAAAAAAGTGTCCGAGTTATTAAACAATTAAAAACTATAAAGGATTATTAAAGAAATGGGTTTGGGAACTGTAGTTTGTGATATTAAACATAAAAGACTCCTAACACTCAATACCTATCACTATAGGCCGGTCCGGCCCTTTGCCTGTTCAATCATATTCCTCTATATTTGAGGGTTGATGGCCACTTCCTTCCTTCGGTAACTCCTAATAGTCGATCTGCTGTTTCGTTTATTGTTGCCTCGTATTGTTTCGCGCTTCCATAGGTTTTTTCATCCATTCTGGAAACATGTCCGGCCCATCAATACCTATGATAATAAAATTTATCAACATCTCTTGACAAAGAAGTCTAAAATATTTTCATTAAACGTCATTATCCCAAATATATTATTCGTTATTATATATTCGTGTTACACAAATAAATGATGATAAAGTCAATAATTCTGTTTTCACAGCAAATTTCTGAAATTTCCTAATACGAAATTTGAAAAGAAGAATTTTTTGTTTTGTAAGTTTTGCTAAGTATGGAATTGAAAAAAAAAATGCTTTTATGTGAATTGTAAAAGCAGTTATATCTCATAGAGTCAAATGTATCGTTCCACCCTATAATATGGAATATGCATTTGTTAACGATATTCATGTCATGATTGTAATAAAATTGAGCTCCTTTATATGGGGCTCAGGAATCGATGTAATATTTCGGAATCAATTTGGGTAATTGCATTGTTCGGTTTTGTTTAATATTTATGCTCTTTATTGTATGTACATTATTATATCCACAAGTACCTCAATCTCTCCTTCCTCCTCCTCTTCCATCCTTTCCCCCTCCTCTTGCTCTTTCTCCAGATTACACACCATCATAATGACGAAGATGCGATATCTGGTTTATGTTATAATATTTTATTCCTTTAGCAGAGTGCCGGCATCTCCTCTTTGGTCGACGAGGGATGAATTTTGCCAAATATTAGCATTTCTGCAAGACAATACAATACATGCCATATGCTTAATATTTGATTATTTGTACAGCAGTGCTTAAACGGCACGGGATTTGATCGGAATGCATTTATGGAAACACTTTACTTAATTATCGAAATTATGCTGCGAAAAGCACATAAACGATCGCATTACGCAATTTAAACAGATCTAATTATCGGTAATGCATATTAAACATGGTGTATTTAGGTGTCGGCAATATGTTATGTGTTTTGCGATTAAATGTAATCCTGTTTTTTAAACTGATGTTCTTGATGTCAGAACAAAAGGCGATGTTTAATTTAATAAGCTTATGATTTCCTTGGCATGCCATATTGTCTGCCGTGGAAGTTATTATTCGCAGGTAAACTACGAAGTACAGATCTGAACATATTTTGAGAAGAAATTGACTTCATGTAATTTTACACCTGTTGGACTTTTTTTTTAAATTTATAATAAAAAAAACTCTGTCCTGAAGGGTTTCAATTATACAATTAAATTTTAAAAATCTGTCTTAAGGCCTTATTTGCACAGTTCTTTAGTATAAACATATGAAATCATAATTTAAATTTGAACGTTCCAAAGACATACTTTTTTAAATCATTCAAAATCACGCATTGTAATTTATATTCTATAGGACTATCAGCAGGAGTATTTAAACTACTGCTTAAAAAATAATAAAATAAAGGATTTTACAGTGTAAAATAAAAATAAATCTCTAATGAGTTGATCCCGCACTTTGACCTGAAGATTTATTGTGCTTTCTCATATCTCTGCCCTCCGCAGTTGGGCGTATTGCCCTTAGATGTTTCCATCAATGCGAAGGTCTAGCTCTAACCAATTGGTTTATGAAATCAAGTTGTCAAATGCCCTATCTATTCATTTGTCAATTTTTAACAAANTGAATATCATTACTAAATCATTATTTGCTCTGGTGTGATTAGTACCAATACTGATGATTCAATATAGAGGTTATTTTGTTGACAGGTTTTTACCACCGAAACACAACACACATACTATGAAGAAGACCATCCCTTTCATAATTTTCGTTTGTATCTGTTCATTTGAACAGAGCCAGGGTACTTTTATTAGAAAGATCCGGTTCTATATTCGTTTTTATGTATTCCATCCAAGCTTTGAAAACCCATCTGAATTCGAACAAATGGTGTTGACGTCACCAGTTGTTCTACTTGTCGAGGCCGGAGATATTATTTGAAAAAATATTTAAAAAATATTAATAACAAATTGTTATTATTAGTTGATAATAGCAAATGAATTTTGAAAATAAAACATCACTGCTTTTACTGGGATTTGAACACGATAACCAAATTTTCTGACGAGAGTACTACGCTATCCGGCCTCTTTTACAGTGTATAAAGTATACTTCAAATATTAGGTAATATAATTGCAATTTGAGTCTTAGTGCCGTTAAAAAAAATCAGTGATGGGCTTTTGAGTCGGAGGGTAGGGTGATATACGACACACGTATAACAGAATATTTAGGTAGGCCGGATGAAGACTCAAATTATCTTGGCGGTCCGGAAAAATTTGAAAATAAAGAAAATAGTTTTACATATATATGACAAAATATCCCTCAGTCTTATATGCCTATATTTATTCAAAAAATATATGTTTTGCAATATATATAATTTATCCTATGTGGTTATCGAAATCATTTCGCGGGCCGGATTGACTACTTCGGCGGGCCGTAGTCTGTCCATCATTGTATTAGATTAGACAAAGATGTAGACCGAGACAAGTTTTCTATAGTTATCATTCCTTTAACTGAACCCCAAAATTATGTGTAGTATTTTCGTATTTTCTAGTTTTAAGATTTTTAAATTTTCATTGTGACCCATTATTGCTAATAAAATTTGCGGATTTTATTCTTTTATTATGTTACTGTTTTAGAAAACTCCCTTGTATAGGATAAATGAAGTGAGGGGATTATAGCTTTGACCAATTGGATAATTGTGTTTTTATGATCGTTTAACTGATTTAAATATTTGCAAATCCTTCGTAACTTAAGTAAGTAAGTTATTGCGAGATTTATACTATGTGTAAATTTGAATCTTTTAGGACTTCTGTTACAAGAGATCTCAGGGTTAGTGGTTTGAGATTTTAACGCCGAAAAAAACTGTATATCCAAAGCCACAACGAGTATTTATTTGAAATTTCAATTCTTTTATAACCGAATTGGTTGATAGAATTTTTGCCATCATTTTCGCATTTCGGCGCAAAATAATAGATATTCAGCACATTAAAACCAAAGAACATTATCTTAGGTAGTTATTACACGCATTTAGACAATTTCAATGGTCCTTGTGACTAAATTTTCAAATCAAAACCATGACAGCGCAGCCAATGACGTTTTACTACCTCTACTTCCACAGATTACTACAACTTTATTGATGCGTATATCTTTGAAATTGAAAAATTATTTTGTTGAAAATAATATAGTATATTGTAAAATGTCATAAATAAAACAGACTCTTCTAAAATTGAATTCAAATGTCTTCATTTTTTTAAAAAAATAAATTACTTTAAAGGTTAAGTGCAAAAGGTAATTTTTAGACCTCCATTATTTGGATTATAATCCATAATGGCATAAAATGATACTACAACAAAGCTGGAGTACGAAAGAATAAAACATCAGCGGAAGTTGTGGTCTCCAGAGGCGGATCCGAATACTATTTAAGAATTATAAAAGTTATTTGTCTAAACCACAACTGGCTGACTAATTACTACATTTTATCACCTGTCCATTGTAAAGATATTGTCTTTAATTCGTTGAGTTTTTGTATATTGTTCATATAATTACAAATTTATGGGGTTCATCCTCTTCGAAGTGGCAAAACAATTTTATGAAATTGTTAATTGTTATGTTAACAATAATTGAAACCAAGTAGCCTAGTTTAGCCAACCGAAAAGGTGTGCTAAATTATTATTATTATTACAGCAAGTAACAGAAAAAACAAAAGCAGACCTAGATGCTGGTTACGACGATTCCAGAAAGGTAATTAACGACACGGGGGAAATATGCAAATTAAAAGAAGCCGATAATTGACACGAGAGTTTTCAAATCAGAATCATCCAATTTGTAGTTTATTAAGTTTCCCAACTCATGAAAAATACAACGCGCCAACTATGTTTATAAATATATTACAGAGGCAAATTAGCTGTGCGCGCTTGCTATAATATCTCTCTGGCTCTGACTTTTGTACATAATCTTAATCAATTTCGCTTGAATGGTTAAAATGAAAAATATCTCTGGGAAAAATTAATTTATTTGTCTGTTTGGCAACGATTTCAGTTTGATTTAAATGTGTACATGGCCATGTAAAAGCGCGAACCTGGAAAATTGCACTTTTCTCTTCACATATATATTGAGCTTTGTTCGACCGTAACCACGCCCCGATTTTATTCATTCCACCAATCACAAAGTCGAATCAAATCAACCCTCACTCGAGCAACTTCAACTTTCCTATTTCTCTCAGTTCTGTTTTCGAGTTCGCCGCGATTTGAGTCGAAAGCGGAGGAATATTTCGTTTTATTTTTGTGGTGGGTGTTTAAAAGATCTTGTGGCTTTCTGGTGATGTGCAAGAAAATTAGTGCAAAAATTCAGTGAAAATAAATTAGTGGAATTATAGTTGAATAAAGGAAAAAGGAATACATTAAGTGAGATTTTGTAAAAGTGATTGAAATAATTACAAATACCAAAATGTCGAGCCATGAGGATGATGACATGGATCAGGAGATTAATGTGGATTCGGATTCTAGGGATTCGTGTGGTGCAAGTGGAAGTGAAATCGATTTAGAGGACGGAAGAGGCAGTTGTTACGACGATGAAACTGCGCTAAGGTGAGGTTTCTTTTAAATCGTGACGAAAAGAAAGTGTTTCGATCAAATTGGCTATTTTACAATTTAAACAAATACTACGATATGTAAATTGATATCAAAGTGAATTACTTAAATTTCTTATTTCTAATACAACGATCCATTAGAGATTATTATAGAAAGGAAATTAACGTGAACTTATTACGTGAAAAATGCCAATTTACTTTAGTTTAGTACAGTCCAAGATCCTTATTAGCGATTCCCGTTTTATTATTCGCAGATGAAAAAATCGAGATCCAAACCCTTTATTCACAGATCTAATCTGAATGTCCATACTCCATACCAAATTATATTGAAAATATGTATTGTCATCCTAATATTATTGTTATGGAACACTGAATCTGAAAATGGCAATTTGCATCATAAAACCATAATTAATCAATGCAGTGAAAAATATAATTAATAAAGTTGATTTTCATATACATATTCGTGTAAATTTTGTCAATTGAAATTTATCTCATTCAAAAACCATTCTATGTATATTAACATTTATCTAGGCCAGTGATGGGCACACTTTTTAAGTGGATGAAATACCAAATTATCCAGGCGGGCCTGATTAAATCACAAATTTTCTAGGCGACCCGGAATAAAATTGGAAAAAATAGTTTATATCATTAAGTCTTAGATGATTCAATTGCCTTGCTTAAAATCCAATGAGAAAACTATTTTTCTGTTCTAGGAATATGGAGAATATATTTCGCAAAAAATGTAATTTGCTTTGTCTTTTTTCAAAACCATGTCGCGGGCCAGATTTAGCCCGCGGGCCGTGGTTTGCTCATCACTGATCTAGGCATACGGATTGATATATAAATACTTTACAATATGTAATTAAGTTATGCAATATCTTGTTAAAATTACCCTTTTATTAATTTACCAAGATCAATATGTATTTCAGTTGAATTTAAAAAATATATAAAAATTACTGTTTGTTACACTTTTTGATAGAAAAAAAGTTGAAATCTATATTCCATTTTCATTTGTGATTTAAGAAATTGAAATCATTTGAAAATATTCAAAATTATTTTACACAAAAAATTGAAACGTATTTTGAAAGTAATCAATACATAAAAACTTCCTTATTCCGTTAAAGGAGACACTTCTTAATTTTTTAAAATAAAAAAAATCAGCCATTGCCTTAATCGATTGTTGACTAATTCCCGTGTGTAATTGATTTAATTCCAGTGATAATAATTTAAATACGGAACAGACGCGGTCGATCAGTGAATCGTTGCCCTTTAGCATTTCGCGGCTCTTATCGAAGCCATTCGAGACGAACAATAACGTGTCCAAAGAGCATGCCGCGGAGATTCTGCGGGACAGCGACCACCTGAACAAGTTTGCGACGAGTCTGGTGAACGGAGGCATTCCCTACACGACAAACGGCACCCTGTACACGTATCCCTTGTACGCGGCCCCAACTGGTCACGTGTTACGAGTCCCGCCGCAGAGGAACGGATCTCAGGCGGGCTGTCCGACGCTCCAGTGGTCGCTTCCGTCGCTCCATCCGGCCTCGCTGGCCCACCAAGCAGTCAAAGACCGATTAGCCGGTGAGTAACGGTGGGAATTCATGACGGACAGGGACAAAACAAAGCGCCCGAGAATTAGAATTTCGGCCAGTTCAGCTATCAGTACCGAAGAGTAATCAATTCTCTGACTCTTTCTCTGTCCATCGGTTAAAATTCCACGAACCTGAAAAGTAAATAGATTAGACTACTTGCCTGAAAGCCCCTCTCTCACTCTTTAACAGAATATCTTAAAACACTATTAATTGATAGCATTAAAATGCAAATTTATTTGCGATAATTGAACAGAGTCTACAATCTGTGCTTCAAATCCCAACAAACCAGACCGAGAATTAATTCCTTTTAATTAAATTTGTATTCTAATTTCGCTTTTAAATGATTATAATTAATGTTAAAAGAGTTTTAAAAGGCGGTCATTATCATGTACTTTGTTTGAATTGCTTTTGGAAAATCTTTTAACATTTTGATCAGTCACAACTTTCAAATTACAATAAATTAATGCTTGCCTGCCATTAGGTTTTCCCAATTTGTGGTAAAAGTAAAAGGGATAACTTCAGAAATTTACATATTTAATTAAACGAATTGTAGACCGCGGTACAGCAATACTCTTTTAAGATAGTTATCTATACAACTATGGTAGATCGATATGTGAGGTATTATTAAATATTGTAATCCTTTAAAATTTCATAATGAACGATTTAAAGAAGGTCCATGCATTTAATCATTCATATAGGCGGTGTTTCATACCAGACTTTATGACTAAAATTTAAAAAATTATTTGATTTATAAAAAATTGAAGGAGATTGGTCCTTGTCATCATCGTTCGCTTATCATAAAAAGTTCTTTATGATACAGATTTTTATAAAAAAAAAATTAATGAAACATTATCACGGAATTCAGACTTAAATATAAAAGGCACCAGAGCATTAAAACTTGCATTTTAGTAACATAAAATTGATATTATGGCACTCAAATTGCTTCTGTCAAAGTCCTTTATATAGTACAAGTGCTTTAAAGAATTCTTAATGCACCAGTGGTTTTGCTTTATTATTAAAGTAGGACCTCCTCCGTGAAAAAATACATTAAATTCATCAAATTTATATGGAAGTTATTTTTATATTGAATAACTAACGGATTTTACCGGTATTGTCAGATGATTTGGATAAATTAAATTTCAATCAAAAGAAACAAGTACTTGTTCGAATGCGAAACTATTCAAGCACTTGCAAGAGAAGATAATATTTGTGGAAGTAAGAGATGACAACATATAGTTTTCACGCTGATACCGTAGAATGACAGATTGAAACAGGAAACAAAGTGAGATTTTATATTTTGTAATTTTTATTTTGAATCTTTATCCGACAACCTCCATCCCTCTAACGGGGTGATATGGTCTTCAAGACTTCTACCCCTTTTAATATAAATAAAAAACATTTTGAATCTTATGAAAACAAAGCTTTTAGAATTTTGTGGTAATTTATTTAAAAGTGGATAAAAATTTGTATAAAAGACAGACGATTACCATTATTTAACATATGGGCCTTCTTTTAAACCCTCGCTTCGATTGTGGCTTCATAGAACCCTAGTGTTTAATAATACCCTATCTTATCGACCTAGTTGTACAAAACTATCACGGAATTCAGAATTACACTGCGCTAAAACTTTAAATTTTGACTCACTTGTACCTGCAAAACGTCTTTTTTAATTTTTATTCTTAATCATACCATTGATTTAATTAAATAATAATTAATTAGGTACATTATACTGAATTGGTATTGAATTAACAAACAGCTTATAACGAACAATATTTGAATTGATACAAAGTTTGAAACTTATAATTTAGCTATTTAGCGCCATCAACGCTGGGTGCTCGTATGTTTTTAATGTCAAAATTCAAATACTTGTCATCGTTCATTATTATAATCAGTGTGTTTGTTATTGGATAATTGCAATAATCGTTAGTCGTCTAAGTAAGACAAGTAGCAGAGCATGTTAAACCGTATTTGCTTTTGAGAAAAACGAAAAGTCATGTTGAGGAGAGACAGAATAAGAAAAATAACTAATTTGTGGCGATAACAAGCTCAATCTATTGAAATTGGAAAACACAAAAATCTCATTTGAATTTTAAATAGCATTTGAGATACTCAATCTGCTAATGGCTATATTTACCATTAACACGATGTTTTTGTAAAGTTTTATATATTTTTGCGGTCACCTCTCTTTGACATTGGATACCTATTTCTTTGTAGACTCTTACAAACGTGACCGAAACTAGTTGTTATCATCTATGCTAATTTTTTGTTATACTATTCGATAGATATTTATTGTAAAATCTATAAATAACACGATTATTTACCATTGTTTGTTTATCTAATAATAACATTTCATTATTTTAAAGAATTATGATTAATTATAATAGTTTTTTCTATTTTTTCTTTATATTCTCCTTAAAGCTGTTAACACTTTAATTCGATTTTATTACAGTTCTCAATAATATTTTAAGGAGTGCCTAATGCTAATAATATTTCTTTTCTGATATAAATATTTTACAGATATAACCAAACCGATTTAAAATTTATCGTTTTATGAGATATAGATTGTTCTAAATTTAGTTTTTTGTCATAACATTTGGATATATTTGACAATTATTCAAATATTTTGTAATTTAGAATTCTGAAAAATATATTCTTTGATTTGATATGATTGGTTATTTATTAAAACCCCCTAAGTTTGATTGAATACTTCTCGTTGGATGTTTTAATAGTGTTATAGTATTATTTTATCAAATCTCCGACACTTTTAAAAAAATGAATAATCATAAATTCAATCAATATGGTAATAGATGCATCACTTATTGTGTTAAATATTAATGGATATTTTTTGCATAAAATTCATATTTTAATGTCATTAATTGTTATATTGGAGTTTCTACTACTTTGTTTCAATTTTTAATGGATTTGTAATTAAGACACATGTTTATTTTTACATTTTTATATTTGATAAATTGAATAAATAATGCTCATAAAATTTAAATAAACTAATGCTGTATATAAATTTGTTATTTAAAGTTTTACAAATGTTTTTTTTTATTGAATCAATTATGATATATACTTGTATGCAAATCCAATTGAATAGACATTTAAAATAAACAACACACATTTAATGTCTATCGTAATACATATTTCCATTAAAATATTTTTTAAATGAAATTTTTTTTCTTCATTTGTCCACTTTTGGATACATTCCGGATCTAGGTTTAGCAGGGTATTTAAAGCTGTTAGTATGGGTTTCAATTGGTTATTTTGCGGATATGATTGGAATTGTTTTGTTATATCAAGTACTGTGTAAGATTTTTTTAAAGGTCCTGTAAGGAACATGGAGAGCCTCAACCTTAAACCACGAGTTTAAACTATGCTCTTCAGTGTATTATTAGATAATTAATAGTACCTAAAAGATCTAGTCAATTGAACGCGACCAGTTTTTAAACCCATGCCCTCCGAGGAGGAGTGTCGAGTGGGTTGTCACTCGACTATAGACGGATTACATATAATGATGGGCTAAAGACACATTTGGAAATAAATCAAATATTCTTTTCAATTTGTGTCCTAATTTGCTTAAGAATGTTCAACGGCTTGCTTGAAACAGGATAGAAAATCATTTTAAACACACGTACGTACCTTACAAAAGATTTTAAAGGACCTGGTAAAACCATATAGTCATTGACCCAATTGTGTAAATATCTAATATAAACAAACCTTTTCAACAAATAATAAGTTTTTTCAACTATTCTTAAAATAATTAATATTTTTTTTAAATTAGGTTTTGTAATAAAAAACAATAATATAAATTATTTTGTAAGCTTACAATACTAAATTAATCAAGTTAATACATCATCATTTAGTTATAGTTCTTAAAATTGTGGACCAACTGTAGCAGTGGGTCTCGGTCTCAGGCTGCAATCATTGATTTATATCTTGTGTGATGACTGACTTTATCTCTTATGGCCATAAAATCTCCATCAGCAGCGCCGCCGCGGCCAAATGATCGTTCCTCGTTGTTTATGGCTGGGCCTTATTATATATAATCAGCTACTGTTTTCAACGCTTTAATTTGTTGTACCGATGATCATCGCCGGTCCTCTCTTCGGATTAATTTCCAAACGGATATAAATGAGTAATAATAATAATTAGAATTCGTTGCGAAAAAAGGTTTGCCGAGCTTCTGGAGGAGAGGGGCCCCGATTTTTGGCCAATCTTCCCATTCTTCTGACTCAAAGCTGGCTGACTTTATAGCACTTTGTTTCTGTCCAATTCCCGTGATTTTTGACCGACGACGACGACTGACTCTGGAACAAGAAAAACCGTATCGTTTGCGCTGTGAGCGAAAAAAGCGCAGCGATGCCAAATAACATGTTTCATCAATGTACCGTCAATTTGGCTAAATTGTGGTACACGTTTTTTATTCTTCAAATCTCTCGCTGTGTGTGTTTTTTAATCCGAATTTCATGATTCATTGACAACGATGACTATCTTATTTTCATTCAATTGCTTCCTGAGAACTGCAATTTCTGCACCACAGAGAATAAAACCAAATTAAAACCGAGGAAAGAACGTATTTAATTGTTAAATAATTGGTACAAATAAGAGGCGATTATCGAGTCACTCACCTTTCAGCATTTTTTTTATTTACGATGCAATAAATTCTGTTTGCAAACACTCTCTACTTTGTACGAATTATCAAAGTTATGGGAATGTTTGTGGTCCATTCATTGATTCTTTTTATTGCAATTAATTTTTTTATTTAAATTTGTAGAATCTCTTTTTGAATGAAAAATAGATTGTAGTATTGTTGTCATGAATATTAAGTAAATAGTTTAATTGGATTCATTTTCTAATTGGGTATCTAATCTCGCTTGATTTTCTAAATATTTCATATTTAGGGATGGTTAACTAAAAAATCTGATGACTCATCCTTTGATTGTGGATCATACATATTAATGATCCTTATTACCGGTTCTTTAATATATTCTGTGGCATCATACTCCTTTAGTGCGGGTTGAATTAAAACAATGTTTAGTTTTTCTAGCACTTAATTTGAATTTCTTAATTATATATTGGTCAATGTTTTTTTTAGTAAAAAAAAGAAATTTTTTTATCATTACATTTATGGTTATAGTTTATCTTATGATATTTTTAATCCTTGTTTAATTAACATAATAAATGATTTCCATATTTGTGTTTGTGTGTATTTGTGTTGTGAGTAGATTGCTGGACGGAAGCGAGCCAAA